>CAJFCP010000035.1:1466979-1539929 GCA_904066005.1 Synergus itoensis | reverse complement strand
TTTGAAGGACATTTTTTTATTGTAACATATGAATTAATCATAAAAATGTTTCGACCCCCCCCCCAACTCGAATTCCTGCGCAAGGCCCTGCGTGCAACATACAAGAACGATGGATAGTCGGTTTTAAAACCGCTGGTAGTTTATTTAATTTGTGCAAAAAGGTTAAAGGTTAAACATCATGTTGCAGAATTTCAAAAATTTAAAGTGCAAGGTTTGTTCTATCCAGGGATGGGAAAGTAAATGCTTCAGAAAAAGGCGTATGTAACGTAAATGAACGTAAAGATGAAAAACACAACATTAATTACAGATGAATATTTACAAGTGATTCAACCTCAAAGGTAGATGGTTATGTCAGATTATGAGTATTCCGTGTGACAGAACGGACAGAATAGTTCGTATTTCATATTGAAAATCCTTCAAATTGTAAGGAAAGTAGTTTTTATTTATTTTTATAAACAACTGTATCCAATCTTAACAATCAAAATATGTACACTTTTCCTTTCATTATGTTCTTCACTTTGAACAAAAAAGTAAGTTGTTCTGACTTCACAGTATTTTGTGAACTGTAATTATTTTTATGATAAACAAAAACACAGTGTGTTTTTTCTACGATGGATGATACAGGAAAACCTTTTGCCTGCCCCTCGCCAGGATGTAATATGGTAGTTTTACAAACATTGTTTTTCTCTAATTCATTTATACTTCTTTCGTTTTCTACTTTACATGAGTGTCAGTTTCAACTTTCATAAATATCAATATTTTTATTCTGTTTTACAGAGTTTTACAAACGAGGACCATTTAACGGTTCACAAAAAGAAGCATGACATGATCTTAAATTTTGGATTGAATGGAAAAGGAAGTGCTTTCATCGGTGAGTTATTTTCTTTATTATATCAGATCATCCTAATTATTATCTACTTACCAATATTTTGAAATAAATATTTTGCAGCCGATCAAACTCCGACACCTACAAGATTTATCAGAAACTGTGAGGAAGTCGGCTTATTCCAAGATCTACAAAGTGTAAACCCTTTCGAAGAAACTTTTCGTAGAGCGGTGGAAGCAGGAAAAACAGGATCAGTCTCTGTTTCAGAAGTAAGTCGTTGAAAATGTATTTTTGTCTTTATATCGTTTTTAAGGGCGTTGAATCCAAGTTCTTACATTTTTGCTATGTAGAGATTCTTAGTTTTCAAATAGACAAATCAGAACTTGGACCCAAAATGCTTAATTGATTCTCAATGTTAAACTGATTGTTTTTGCATTTTTATTTAGATTGGAAGCTCTGACGATACGTTACATACCCCTCATATATTTCCGCATATTGTTGAATCTCCATCCACAAATCATGTCCTTCCTCAAACTACAATTTCTGTACCGCCTACAATCACTGTTACTGAAACTTCGAATGAAAGGAGTTTAACTAAGACTAAAATATGTAGTAGTACGGAAGTGAGCAAGAAGAACTCGCATGCGGAAGAAGTAGTAAAGAAATTAAAAATCACGACTACTTGTACGAACAGTATTCAAACAACTGAGCGGATTGTTGTTCAGAAAGCAGATGCCTCCATTCTACCGAAAGTTCCTACAGTTCAGGCACCGGCACCTTTGTGAGTTTTTCTTTAGCTTCATTTTACTTAGCTAATATTGTAATTAGGTATTTTTACGATTTGTAGGAGTACTCGCTTTTTGAATAGAATTATACATATAGAGCAAAAAAATTTCTAGTTTTAATAATTTTTATGTAAAATGAAACTATTAACTTTTCACTCTACAGCCACATTAACATTCTTAAATAGAGTACGAAAAATCATCTAATCACAATATTTGTCAAGTAAAATCTAGAAAGAGAGAGTATTTAATTGTACAAATAAATATATCAAAAGGGATTTTAATAAACGATTTTGCAATTGTGCTTTTTCAGGTCTATCAATGGTGAAGAGGTACAATTATTATTAAAAACCTCAGATGGTAAACTACTTCAACTCTCTGCAGCTCCTGTGACTGACTGTCAACCCAATATTAACACCCAATGCGTTATTTTGAAAACGGAGCCACCTTTAAGAACTGCAAAAGAAGCGGAGCAAAAAAATAGCGAAGCCTCGAATCTTTCTGTTGCAAAAATGGTAAGTTTACTGATGCAGCGATTAGATTAAAATATATGATTATAATATATTAACTTACTTTTAATTCTTTTCGAATAACTTTCTTAATTTTGTTTTATTAAAAATCAGACAAGAAACACAATTAACTTAAGAGTGTTGTACATTTTATTTTAGAAATTAAAGCAAGCTCTCACGAAGGGTTCAACTGTACCTAGAAACGAAAGGACGGAAAGAAACCCTGAGAAAGTAAATGAATCTTCACCATCTAAAGAAAACAGAAGCAAGAATCATTGTAAGACAATACAAGAAGATCAGTACAAAAAACAAGACGTTTTAGAACGTAATCGAGCGAGTTCCATGCGTTGTCGAGCGAAGAGAAAAGCATGGATTCAAGAATTGGAAACGACAGTGAAAAATGTTAACGAAAAGAATGCTTCTTTGCAAACAGAAGTTAAATCTTTGCGATCTGAGGTTGCAAAGTTGAAGGCTCTTCTACTAGCGCATAAATATTGTCCAATTACAAAAGCAATGGAAAAAGGTGAGGTTTTCTTTGATTCAATTTGCTTTTGATTATTTTCTAAAATAAAGCTTGGATATTTAAGGGTTTAACCTTTAAAGTGCATAATTATATTTTATTCTGTTTACAGGAAATAGTATTGTCGTGGGTTCAAAAGTGAATATAATCCCTCCGAATACGAATACAGTATCTCCCATACCGATTATAAATGATACAGCAATTAAAAGAACTGCTTTTCCAATGGAAGTCCCGATTGCGTCGAAAAAGTTAACTCTATCAGCAGGAAAAAGTACAGTGATTTTACCAAAGAGTGATAATCAAGTGACGGGGACATTACCCAGGGCAAGGCTATTTAAGAAGCTGCCAGCTTTGAAAATCGTTGACGTCGATTCTCTGATGACAAATGAAAGAGATAAGTCATTTTTAATCATTGAGAGTTCTCCATCGAATATAAGTGAGTCGCCCTCCAGTGACATTATCGAAATAGATCCTGTGATTCAAGTGGAGAATGCTGCTTCGAAAAGTACTGGAACGTAAACGGAAAAAAATTAAAATAAATAAGAATTAGGAATAAGAGGGTAAGTTTGTTTTTAAAATCTTTTTGATATGAAGGATGAAGAAATACTCACATGTGACTGGAAGTGATTATTTATTTAGTCAAAGGGTATTGGGACAATTGTCTAAATGTCGATAACAATGTATTTTTTTTTATTAAGTTTTGCACAAATTTTTTATTTTGGCATCTTCTTTAATCCTTCCAAGTCTGACATAGGTTAAAAGCTCAATTATTCTATTAGGCTGATTGAAATACTTTATTATACTACGAAATTTCTCTTTTGAAAAGGCAAATTTTTGAGAAATTTATAACTATATTTGCAATTTTGTATATTATTTGCGTATAAATTATGAATGCTAAAGGTCTGTCTTAAAGATTTTTTATTTGAGTATCCTTTAAACATTTCTAATAAGTATTCACTGCTTTAATACATAAATTGTAAATAATCGATTAGTGAATAAGAGACCTTTGTTGTTTTTTTTTTGGTCATTCCACTCGTTGTTCATAAATGCAATTTAATGTTAGTTGTTTCTTTTGCATAAATTGTATTTTAATCGAGAAGCAGGCTGTGATTAATTAGTTATATATTTGTATATAAGTGGTTATTCAATAAACTATTTTGTTTTTTATAAATACTCAAAAAAATTCAGTAATTTAATCAATAACTTAATAACTGACATAATTCAATTAATTAATTTTTTAATTTGAAAATTATTGGATTGCGTTTCCTATAAGATTCATTTCTAAAAATTTCAGATTGAGGGAAAATAAGTTTCACTTTCGTTTTAAACGTATATTTTCATACAAAATACATAGGAGCGATAGACAATTAGGCACATAATACATAAAAATGTTTCTAGAAGAAGCAAGAGTTTCGGCTTTATTTTCACAATTTACAATTTATATAAATGCAACACCATGGCGAAGTAAACAATATTAATTATGTATTAGTATGAGGTATATTAATTTAAATTAAAATTAAGGATGTTGAATTCAAGTTCATCCTCAAAACTCATACTTCTCATTTCACTTAGCAAATGTTATAATTAAATTGTAGAATTGTAGTTTCGAAAGCTTCTAGGAAGCGATGAATACTTTTTGTGTAAATATAATAGTTTCGTATTACACGAAAAGTATTGTTCAAATTATTCAAATTAGATATGTACCATATTAATTTATACTATTATTATATTTAAATTATTAAGTGTCCAATTTCAAATTGTACCACTTTACAAATTTTAATCTTGAAATAATCTAAATTTGAAATAAAGATAGTAATAAATTATTGTTACTCCTATGTATATAATCCAGCGATGATTCTGTAACCCTCGGGCCCTTATCAGTTCTCCGTCCAGTCGTCTAATACTCACACCGGACATGAGAATGATAAGGGGCTTTAGGCACGTATTTCTTCAATCATCAAAAGTCCTGCTGCAATCGCCAACTCTTGCATTGATCCAATATTCTGCAAAGGAAAACTTAGATTTAATATTCCATTTTCAAACTAATTGCTTCAAAATAGATCATGCAAAATTTTTATGCAAAGTTTATTCGAATTCATTGTTAGATTCATTCGGAATAAAAAAAAAGTTTCTAATCATTAGAAATATAGAAAGAAATATATCTATTAGTGTTAAAAAAATTTCATCATCTATTCGGTGAATATTATTAACGGTTTTACTATGCCGATAGCCTATGACGATAAGGTTCGTGTCCTTCCGCTCTTTCACTTTATCTATAGAAACTTCCGTTACAAATAGCATTTAGCTTCATAAAAAAATAATTTCAATTATTATTTGGAAGCTGAGAAATAAAATAAACCGAATTCTAAAGTAAATAATAATTTAAAGGTATTTAATCTGAATTTAATGTTTAAGTTTAAAAAATGGCACCCATAGAAATTGTTCCTTTTGGTTTAGGGGTGTCAATTTAGAAGTCAAAATTATTTTTTAGAAAGGAACTAATTGTTACTTTTAAATTAAAAAAAAAATGAGAATAATTTTGAAATTCTTTTGAAGAGAGTCAACAAACTTAAACTAGAGTTTGTCTCTTCTTTTAAAATAGAATAGAAATTTTCAAAAGCCCCTTGTTTATACGAGCCTATGCCAGTCGAACTGAACCGCGTGTGTATTATACAATACTCGAGATCTTTTAAGTTTTAACCTTGGTTTGATCTGCTTGCTTCTCTAAGGTTCAACTGTTGAAAGACGATGTAAAGGCATTCATTCGATTCTGAAGAAAAGAGCTGAGGAATATAAAAGGTCTATATCTGTGGGATTATTATTAGGTGCTAAATCCTATTTTTACACAAAAAAAGTTCTTGAATTAAGGGTGTTGGATCAAAGTTCTAATCACAAAATTCTATTTCTTTATTTTACTTGATAAATATTCGAATTATATATATTTTCGCTCTGCATAGCACTATATAAGTTTTGCAAACACGATGCAAATCATTAAAATGGATAACATTTTCACTTGAAATGGAATAATCCTTAAGGCTGTATATCTAGTTATCCGATTCCCACTTTACTGAATTTTTTTTCTCTTTAATGCCATTTCTACATTTACTTTTGTTATGATATTGAGTTGAAAATTTATAAAGATAAGGTACATACAATAGGGTACGTTTAAAAATTTTACAATTTTACACTTTTTCAATTCGTTATTAAGGTAGGATCGGATTACTGATACATGGCCTTAAAAAAATAAAAACTATTTTTATTTTATAAATCCTGAATTCTCGAGTGACTCAAAATTGTCATTTCAGCAGCCTTTTAAATAACTCTGGCCAATTTCCAAAATTCAAAGTCCTAAACTTCGAAATCGTAGTATTTTCTGAATAGAGTTCAATATTTTCGAGATAGACTTGACAATAATATATACTATATATAATATATGACTGCATCGTAACACAGTAGCAAGCTGGAAAACTTGTTTTGGCTACTCTAGAATTTAATTTACAAATTATTCGATTGATTTTTAAAATTTTAACATGCAACTTGTTAATGGAATGACGCTTTTGAGAGAATAAATGTTTTATTAAACGTACTCTACAAATCGACATAATTCAACACGACCTTGATACACTATAGCCTTTAGACCTTGCATTTTAACAAATCAAATACAGACTCTTTCCGTTCACTGGAGACGACTTTTTTATCATTAATAAAATTCAAAGTTAAAATTTGTAACTTAAAAATTTTAAATCTTAATCTCATTTAAATTTTCAAACCTTAGTATTTATTGTCATAAATATTTGAAGTCCAGGATCAGCAATTATGTGTTTGAAAATTCGCAATTAACTTGTGAAGCGATTTTGAAGAGCATTTCCAATTGTGCAGTGAAACTGACAATGAGTATAACCTTGGCGCTATTTAAATATTATGTAATCAAATATTGAGTAAAGCTAACTAGGAAACTTAAGGCTGTTATTTTAAATTATTTTAATTGTTCACTGTATTCCTGAATTCTTTTGTATTTTCTTCAATCCCTTCATCCCTTGGATTCTCTGAATTCTATTAAAATCTCGAATTGTCGAATTCTGCAGTTATGCAAATATTTAGAAATTTTCTGAATTTTGTTGAGATCTTTTGAATTCTTCCAATTCATAACTTTAAAGGAGATGAAATTACATTTATAAAAATTAACATTTTAAATTCTCAGTCGTAAAATAAATTCACTTTTCCATCCTCTGGTCTCAAAAAACGCCCTGTTATCTCATAAATCTACAATTTATTCTTACAATCCGGGTGTTCTTCCCAAATAATTTTCTTTTCGCGCGAAAAATGCTCCTTATCAATGTTTCGATTAAATAAATAATTTAAAATGAATTATTTGTAAAAATGTATCTCCGGAGGTCCCTTGAAAAAGGAAGTCGAAGGCGCAGCCCCTTGAACTTCCACCTCCTCTGTTTGTTATTGAGCCTCTATTTTCAATAAGAATAATCCAAAATTCATGGATTCTTGTGCTGAGAAATAAAAATCACATAGAATGCGAGTCTGGCAGCCTTGAGACGTCTGGTTTCTTTATTTTTACGTTCAAGAAGAGTCGAGACAACGTTCCAGACGCTCGGCGGCAGATTGCACGACGTTTTCCGTCTTTAGATATTAACCGTCTTTGATCGCAAATCGAGCATCGCACGATCTAGAAGCCATCTTGCATTTTACCCTCACTCACTCATTCCACAAAAACTACTTTGTATTCGTTTCGCGATAGCCGTCTTGAAATGACGCGATTGATTCAAGTGTATATCGCTCTACGTAAAATCAACGCATCTTTCGAATTCCTCCGCGTCTTTTCACTTGATCACGTGGCGGGCACAAGGAACCAATCGAACTCAAACTTTCATTAAAACTTTCCTAATTAGTATTTTAAACGACTTACATTTATTTCTGACTTTTTCTTATCATTTAAAAAATCTTAATACGACATTATACTATAAATAATACAGCCACATAAAAAAAAGGTCAAGAACTTTTTCGAAAGTGAACTTTTTTGTATTTCTATGTATATTATGGTGCTAAACCCGAATTTGAGGTCAGAATTCAAAATAACACTTCATCCGATAAATTTTGGACATAATCTCATTTCAGAGATTTTGAAACGCCGAGCTCAGTTAATCAGCATAATAACGAAAAAACTTCAGAAGAATTCGAATTGTTTAATGCAGACATAATGAAAAAAAGGGAATAATTGAAAAATTACTATATATTTTGATTTGTTTGCTAAGAAAATTGGGAATATAAAAAAATTGAAAGAATGAGAAATGAAATCGATAGAAGTTGTAATTGCTCAGAAATCATTTTTGAATGCTCAATAAAATTTTTCAAAATTATTATAATCTCTATAATGATTATACTCTCGTACAAAACCTTCAATGAATTTTTCCACAGCTTTCTCAAATTATCTAATCAGACTATTATTTGATCATTTTTTGAAATAATTGTCATAAAAAATCAAAAATACTCTGCAAAAGTTGTCGGAATCTCTTGGCGTTATTAATGAATTTTCATGACGATTTTCGAAAAAAAAAGTTTCACTTTTGAATGGAGTCTCACTACGCAGCACATGGCACTGAAACGAAATATGAACTGAAAGAGCGCCGACTCCTAGAATCGTTCTTGGTGAGTTTGCTCAGCATTCACCCCGGATCAGATAAACGTTGGGGACCCGCCCAGGAGCGACTCAATCACGGGCGCAAAAAAAAAAAATTAGTAAAAGAACGCTTACGAGTTAAATTTTATCGCAGTGCTAATTAATTAAATCAGTGAATTCCGCAGCTGGTGCTTCAGCACTCAGAAAAAGCTTTTCAAAAATATCATTTCAGAAATAATTGCTTTTGTTTTTCAACATATTTATAATTGTTTTGAACGTCCAGATGCTAAAAATTGCATAATAACAATAATAAAATAAAATAATAATTAATAGGATTAATTATATCGAGGGGTAAATGTTACTATGAGGGGTAAATTTCGACTAGAACTAGTCACGGATGTTAAGCATCTTTGAGCGCGTCTATTACTCGGATGGGTGAACGTTATTGATTTTTTAGTCGAGTTTTTACTGTGTTTAATCAATTTTCAAACAGGAGGTAATATTTTGTAAACTGTGCGATGAAAGAGTCGATTTTTCAATAAGAAAATTAAATTAAATCAAACCTAATTAATTAGATGAAAAAAAAATGGTCCCTGAAGTGTTCTTCCTGCGCTCATGTTTAACGTTCATGGGGTCGTGCAACACCATCTTTAAACCCTCTTCTGCTTCGCTCTGCTCTACTTCTCTCTTATTTCTTCTTCGCCCCCTCGACCCTTAGACATTTCCTTCACAGCTCTGTATGTTCTTCACCCAGCAAGCAAGGGAAAATCGAACAATAAAGAAAGTGAGCCATATATATATATATAGCCCTACAAGTAGCCATAGTCATGGCTATGGAGAAAGATGAAAGAGGAAAGAGAAAGGCGAAAGCAGGAAGTAAAAGAAGAAGGACGGACATGGCAATGAAGATGGGAATTGAATTTTCTTCCGGAAGGGAAGCTGTACAACATGCTGACAGGAATAAACCGGAAAGCTGAAGGACAATCGTACATCTCTTTAAAAAATTGTTCTGCTCCTCTGACATCTCTTTGTGAATCACTTAATTGTAAATTACATGAGAAAGCAGCGGAAAGTACAATGGGTAGACATTTTCTATAAAGGCATTGACAATTCACTGTTAATTTAATTTCTAATGTCTTTTGTCACCGTATAATTGATTCAATAAATTCAAGAAATATTGTTACAAATTTTCCCACGAGAAAATAAAATTTTGGAAAGAAATACGTACACTAAAAATCGGCATTTTATGGAATAAAAATTCTAAAAATCACCTAATCACATTTTTAGAGATTTTATACGTGATGCGATCAATTTTAATTGGATATTATTAAATTGTTAGGAGATTGCCACTTTAGACACTCAGGTTTGCCGTCAATTTGACAATTACCCAAATACGTATGTATTTCTTTCCTCCGCTACTATAAATTAAGCAGAATTAGCTGTGAGATCAGATATTCTTGTTGAGATCTAACAAATGCTCCACTTAGAAAGGAATTTCCTAAGAAGTTGAAATCTCGATAAAAGTAATTGTCCTATTTGCTCTCATCTCTGGGGTTGTAAAAGGGTATAGTGAATTATTCCGAGAGCAGACAATATAATGTTTCTATTATTTGGAATTGGGTACCAGCCCAGAAAATTGGGAATATGTATTGTTATTTTCCAGCCCACGCAGGAGTTGCTTTACGAAAGCTACGTGTACCGCAAATGACCTCATCCCTCTTGTCTCTTCTTTTATTCCCAACTAATATTCTTACTCCTCCCACATCATTCACGATCTTAACCCCTCTCGCATTTTGTTCCGGTTTTTTTTCTTGCATTATCCCTCTCACCTTTTTTTTTCTCGCCTTAAATAAAAAGTGAAAGTTATATATACTATTAAACAATACGAATTGACAATTAATAATATTCGAGTACAAAAAAGATACAAAATTACATGATTTCATGGGATTTTAAGTAGTTTTAAGGAATTTAAAGGGATTTTTTTAATTTATTGAGATTTTGGAGATATTACGGAATTTCAATGAGTTTGACGAAATTTCTTTGGATTTCCAGGAATTTTACGAGATTTCGTGGCATTTTAAAATATTTATGGGATTTAACGCTATTTTATGAGATTTTAAGTAGTTATAAGGAAATATTAAGTGATTTTTTTTTGAAATTTGAAGGAATTTCACCAGAATTTAGAGAATTTTAAAGATATTTAATGGGATTATACGAAATTTAATGGAATTTTATCAAATTTTAAGGAAGTTCAGAGAGTTTTTTTTAGTAATTCTAAGCAATTTTACGGACTTATTCAAATATTATGAATTTCAAGAGATTTTATGAAATTTATTAATTTATATGGATTTTCAGAAATTTTACGTGAGTGTCTGAAGTTTTAGGGATTTTCAATGTATTTCACGAAATTGAAGGAGTTACGCGAAATTTAGTGATATTTTAAAGAATTTTATGGCATTTTACGAGTCATGGGAATATAAATTTATAACTTTCTCACAGTTCTATAAATGCAACGACTTGTGTGCGAACACTTTACGATTATTATTTGATATGATGAATGAAAAATATAGTTATAGAGAAGCCCTCAAGCGTTGAAATGTATGGACGATCATTTGGTTCGATTTACGACACGGGAAGCGCTATTTTCGACACCAGTACGTCATGAAAAACTGCAGAATACACAGTAACACAGGAAGTAAATTTCCGAATGCTTTTTACGAGAAAATTTCACTTTTGCACACTTCATTTTGTTCCAAGCCACGTTCGAGAGGTTCATTTATGAAAATCTTTTCAACTTGTCACACCCGACATAGAGAAAAATCTCCGCGCTTTTTCAAACTTTTTAAATACACGGTACATTGACTTTTTCTATTTAAACTGCCAGACAATTTTTAAAGCATGGACATAATCGCGGTGCTAATTTGGTTTTTAATTATTTTAATATTACGCGCACGCAGCGGTAAACGGAAAGCGTTGAATGAACGCGACGCGAAAGTTCTTGGCGTACTGAGGGGTCGTCTGGTGTTAACCCCAGAGAATCTCTAAGTGGGGGGAGATCCCCTCATTCTTTCTCTTTCCAACATATTCGCTGCAGCCGTAGTGTTTTCCTGCTCTTTTGGCAGGAGGGGTCGGACGCTCGTCACCAGGGGACGACGTTCTCGTATTCCTCGTAGAGAGAGCCGCAAGCTTCTTTTTTTTTTCTCTCTTTTTATTATTTCACTCTACGCTTCGGTTCGATCGACAGCAGCAACACGAGTAGCTCCAAACGCGAATTTCAACCGAAATTGAACACTACTTGTACGTTGGAGTGGACCAAAAAAAAATATGAATTTTTTCCAAAATAAACGGAGCGAAAATTTGCACTATTACATTAGTTTATATTGGGAATTTGAATTCCGGATAAAAATAATAACACATTTCGGAAATAACTGAAGGTTTTCCAGTTTCCTGTTTCAATTTCAATTTAGATTGATGAATTACTATAAAAAAGTAATAATATTGCACAGACAATTAATAATGTTCAAGTACAAAAAACAAAAATTACATGATTTTAGAGGTATTAAGGGATTTCCAGAAAATTATTTTAAAGAATTTAATAATATTTTATGGGATTTAAGGAATTTCAAAGGATTTTGCGTTTATTTATGGATTTTAGAGAATATCAAGGGAGTTTACGAAAGTTATTGGAGTTTTATGGTAAAGTTATGACCTTTTTATTGTTTCTTGAGTGAAAGTTACTTGTGAGTGAGACCAAGTTAATTTAGTATCAAAATTAATAATTATTATACTATTTATATTTGAATAATTATAATTAATCAGACGCATTAATTTAAAATTATTATCCAAACGACAACATGATTTTAATTATGTTACTTAAGTAAAAACAAAAGAATCACTGCAAACCAACTTTATATTACGAACGTAATGTATGAATGCGAACACTTCTGAAAATAATTCCATGTGAACTGCTCACCAATTGATGTCACGGTAAAAAGAGTGAAGAAACGGATTTCGCGCTTCAATGAGTAAAACTCAAGGTTCCACCGAAGTTAGCAGAGGTTTAATCTTAATTCGTCTCTTTTTAATTCAGGAAATAAAGTTTTATACTTGCACGTGTTTGAGAAAGGTCAATCAGTGAGGGTCGCTGAGGCTGATGTGTGTATGTATATGTATCATTGGAAAAATGATGCGCCCCTTATCTGAGAGTCTATACTCGACGAACTAATTAGACTCCATATGCCTCATATGCACCACAATTCATATAGTAACCTTCATCTGACTAGCCAGCTGTTCGTGTCGTTTACAATCTGCAATTACACAAAGAAATGGACATTGGTTAGCTGAGTTAAGAGAGTGCGCATTATGTCTTACGAGGAAATTAAATATTACATATATCTGTGTCACTGGTATGTACATTGTTTAAGCAAACATGCAGAAACACAAATGCTGAATAAGAGGAATTAAAGAGAAGCTGCGGATTTGAATTTGGACTCCAATTTAAAAACATTCAAACTTATGAGTCATTAAAATTAAAGGGAGATTATGTTTCTATTTAATCTCCCTTTAATTTCTATTAGTTTTTAGGTTCAAGCTCTATAATTTATGTTTAGATTGCTTTGATGAAGAACTTAACCCAAAATAAAAAATTGCTTGGAGCATTAAAAAAAAATGTAGTCAAAATTCTGGTAAAACATGGGCTTACTATTTTTTCTAGTAAAAGTAACCAGAATTCTAGTTATTTTAATCAAAATTTCTAGTTGATTCAATCAGAAAAAATAGTAAGGGCATATTTAACCATTATTCTGGTTATCTTAACTAGAATTTTTTTTGAGTGAAAGAAGTAGGATAATATGAAAACCGTCCTTAATAAATTGATGGATGCTCCCAAATCTGATAAGATATTTTCATTCATCAAGAAATGTGTGATTAATGTTTGATTAATACATATATGACTTTCTCCCCAAACTCAAGAATTTTGAAATAATGAAAAAGAATGCCTCAATTAAAAAAGACCAACCGACAACGGCCAACGTGAAAATTGTGATTCACACACATATATTCATTGTCGCGATGCATAAAGGGCATAGAAGAAAAAAGAGAAGAGATGGGTTGGGAAGATGAGAAATATTTTAGAGGGAGTGGCGAAAAAGTTTCTTTTGCTAGGCTGTCGTAATAATCATGAAAGGGGCAAAGAAGGAAGACATGATTAATACTAGCGGTCTTGGCATACGCGGGGTTGGTCGTTTCTAATCTGGAAAAGAGGTCGCCGAAGGGTAAAAAGGAGTAGAGTGTTATTTTAATGTTTGAGCCTTATTCCGTACATAGTTAGGATTATGAAAGTCTGAAGCGAATGGTATATATCTACCGGCGTTCATTAAAATGATCTATGCACCGTTCATACCGGATATACGACACGAAATCGTGAAAAAAATGTGTATAGGATACACTCTGAACTCGCTGAAGAGGGCGAGGGATGTTCAGGCGATGGGTGTGGTAATTTGAGGGTTTCAGGGGGTCAAGGACACTTTTCCATTACACTATAGACATCGAGCATAGATACAGACCTCTCGGGAAACCGAACCAAGGGAATATATTATTTCATATAAATTATGCCACGTTTTTTAATGTTATGCTTCATTTTGATGATTACTTTTCTAAATTTCCAGCCAAAGGGGGTCTGAAATTCTTGGAGTTGTATAAATTTTCTTTTTTTAGCGTGAAACTTTTATGATCCGCTCCGAGAAGTTGCGATTATATCGAGGATAGATTATTCAAAAGAATTCAGAAAGGTTTCACGATTTTCAAGTAATTGGAAAACATAAAAAATGTTTTTGGATGCATTAAAATCGGTTAAAAATGGAAGAAAAGTTAAACAGAAAATCGAGTTGTCGATCGAGCAAAACACAGCTGTTAAGAAGGTAATGGAAGATAATCTGAAATGAATTTCAAGGTTTGAGTTTCATGTTTCTATGTGTACAAGGAAGGCCGAGAGGAAGGCTCGATTCTCAGAATCTCGTGTGATATATCACTTGTTGGTGGTTAACCGTAACAGTTATAGCTTTGTAGATTCGAGTACATTGTATAGAAGAGAGAAGTGAGAACAGTTGTACGGAAGTGCCATAATTGGTCAAGGTGTACCACATACTGTTTAAGTTTTCTCTATGTAAACTCATGCTATGCGATATAGCTATATGTAGGTATAAACTGAGCCGGAAGGTAATCAACTTCAGAGAAGAGCAACTTTTAGCCCAAGCATGCGGGCATTTTGTAAACCAAGGATCTACTCCTTGGCATCCTCGCCAGACAAGAGGATTCTTTAATAATTTAATTAAAGCTCGAAAGTACTTAAAGTTTTAGCTTCTACTTGAAGAAATTAACTGCTTCTCTGCTCAAAAATATCTATACAATTATTCTCGCATTTAAGATATTTCATATTATATGTAATGTGATTAAATACTGAACCAATAATAAATGATAAATGATAAGAAAAGATTGCGAAACAATATTATTGGAAAGGTAATAAATGTTTTATTTCATGGCAAGGGAAAGACAAATTTCTCTTCCACAAAACTAGACTGGGTGGAGATACAATGGGGTCCATGGTGGTAATGCCGGTCAATCCTGAGGGACTCGTGCAAACCATATTTGCCATCACATTGCTTTTTCTATACACATCTGACACGAGACATTACCATCTTTTTCTCGCACTTTCATGTCCGTTATTATCCCATCCTCTTTCTCCTTTTCTTTCTATCTTTCGCTCGGGATAAATGACAGAACAGTGAATTTGCGAATTGACAGGATACAATATATAGGGAAAGATGACCTAAATGGGATTACAGGCACGCTTCAAACGTGAAATCATCTCACAAACACACATTGATGCCGCAGATCGTAATCGAGATGGACAGCGAGCGCCAATATACTCATGCAATCGAATTGAAAAACTCTTCTAGAATTTCAGTATCATTTGTTCATATTCATTTAGTGATAAAGATAAAGCTCAGATTTCCTTGAAAAATTAACTAAAACGTGCAATTCAGGACATAAAATGTTTTGCATTCTCCTGTGAAATGAAATCTCTTGTAATTCTTTTAAATTCTGTGATATTCCTTGAATTCTTTTAAAAGTCTTTAAAATTAATATAAAAAAATATTTTTAAATCCCTTAAAAATACTTAGAATCCCACAAAATTCGTAAAATCCATTGATATTCTTTAGAACGCCATGAAATCTCGTTAAAACCACTAAAAGATTTTAAAACTCCATATCCTAATAAATAAACGTAAAATTGCTTAGAACTACTCAAAATTTCGTGAAATTCCTTAAAATTTCATAAAATTTCAATAAGTTTTCTTAGATCACAGTAAATTAATCTAAAATCTTACAAAATCTCATTAAATACCTTAAAATTCCATAAAAACTCAATACTTTTGGTAAAATCCCTTAAAATTCTCTAAAATCCAAATGATTTGCGTAAAATGCATTGAAATTCCTTGAAATCCCTTAATATCCTTTAATATCTCTAAAATTCGATGTAACCAAATCGACTTGTCTTAAAACTGAAAAAATTTTTATTTTAAAAGCAAATTGTTGAAGCAAATTGAAATTGTTGAATTTCAATTTAAAATCGTATAATTTTGCATGATTTTTGTATTCTGATATTATTAATTGTCAATGCACACGTTTAATATTGCTGGTCCTTACCAAAGGCAAGGCGATATCTCGCTAACGAGCCAATAATTTAATTTTGAAGGTGAAGGTGCCATTGAAGCTCGGTCGTACAGTTGGCACGACTCACCATCTGGAAGTCCATACCTTCCATGAAAGGTGGTGTGCCTTTGCCAGAATCGTAGGCAATCACTTCTATATATAAAACATACGAGAATGTAAATGTGGCATTTATAAATATAGTACACAATTACAGATTGTTATGTATGTTGGCGATTTACTTTGCCTCCTTTGCGGCAAGCAGAAAACTCATTAAGGAATAATAATGTACCGGTGCGCTTGGGAATCGGCATTATTGTTATCATTTTCCCAGTTCTTGCTGTAATCAGTGCGTATAACCTAACCCGATATCATCGCATCGGATCTGTTAACTAATAGCTGCAGGGCCAGATCCGTTGGGACGATAAGTTTCCTGATTGGAGGGACGATGAACGTCAATAAAATTGAGAATTCACTGCTAAGCACGTTAAAATCATTTTTAAGTATAAGAGGACAGAAAGATTGTTGATACTATTCTAAAAATATATCATTAGCATTCTGATTATATTTTTACACCTTAAGTTTGTAACTGAATCCACGAATGAGAAAATTTCAAGATTTGGACTAAATTAAAAGTGTAAATTAGTACGTTCTACTTCTAATTTTATCTGTAAGGTTTCCCTAGTGGATGTGAGAGGCTCTTTAATTAACGTAATTCGTGAAAAAAGGAATACGGGTTTGAGAGGGCACAAAAAGAAGTTCGCGAGTCGACAAGAGTAAACTCGTTACTCTTTGAGAACATTTATTTGGGGCACGTACTTCATTTAAATATTTAGTTTGATATTTATCTTACTTTAGAGCAGACATCAGAGAAATTCGAGCAATAAGAGGAACGATAAAATAATTGATAAATTGAGAATCATATAAATTGGATATAAATTAAATTTAATTAGTACATATTTAAAAAGTATATGATGTTATATGAATCGTTCCAGTTATTTAAGTTGTTGATATTTTTGAAATATTACTTATAGGAAATATATGCTAAAAAACTTTGAATTTATTTCTTCTTTTTGCGCGATCTTCGTAAAATGTCATGTGAGGAAAACTCGTGCAGTAATGGTTGCTATCTCGGTTTCTATTGAAAACGTTGGAGTAACATTACTCAGACGGTCGATGAGTAATGGAATCTTTCCTCCATGTAAACGACCTAGTTTCAAACAATTCGTACCTCTCGGATGAGATTTTTGCTCGGGAAAACGCGAGCTTTCGATTGTTAAGCACTCTTTCTTATAGTTCTCAACAACTGTGGAAAATGGAACCAATTCGCTCATCTCGAGAGCCAAAACCTGGAACTTTTTGTTTCATTCTGTTCTAACAACTTTCATGTTCACTATTCAAAAAATACCCCTATGGAAACATATGAACGGTCAACTGAATTTTATACATATTTTCCTTATTTCTGTTTTGAAAAACCAACAACATTTGATGAATAAATTAATATACGTATAAAATCAATTTTAAGGACTTTCGAGAAACTTCAAGGTAGTTATAAACGACAAGACAAGAACATCTCGATTCTCGCTTTTCCACTTCTGAAATTTTGAAACTATAATATTACGTACTATATATTTTTATTACTTTCCGTAGAAGTTGTATGATGGAATAACTTCTATCCCCGTTTCAAATTGACGAAAGACATAAAATGCATTCAAACTTGAACGATTGAATATTAATCCACGAATCAAATTCACTAATCTCAAAATCGTGACCATGAAATTTCGTGCTTGTCTCTAATTACAACGGATTTAGACTGTTCAAAAAAAAAAGGGGAAAAGCTATAACTACAAGCAGCAAGGGCAGTTTTGGTTTTGTCCCTTTTTCTCGTTCTTTGCTGAGTACTATTTGCTCATTCATTGACACAAGGCCGGAACCCGGGAACCCAGGTGTCGCTCTCTCGATTTGGACTTTCTGCGGCTCTTAAATACGCGTATCGTCGTTTGGTCGTCAGGTCAGAGGTGATAGGGGTCCGGACACGAAATGGAAATGAGTCGACCATTGTATTCGAATGCGATTTCTGTCGGCTCTACTAGTCTACTGTGAAAGCTGGCCTCGGATTTGAAGAAATTCTACCATCAACACTTTTGCGCATGCTTCAACGTCAATGTTACTGGCCTGCTGAAGAGACTTCCTTCCTCGTCGAATTCTAAGCAGTTGCTTAGAATTAGAGACCCGGGCAAGGACGTATCTAAGATTGCGAAAAGGGGATGCAGAACCAGTAATAGACAAATTTAAACATATCATCATTTCAGTCCAATAAAATCGCTTGAAATTTCTTAGAATTAACTTCAATCACTTTTGTAACATGCCTTAAAATCCCACGAAGCGTGAGATAATAATAATTGCGTGGAGCTCCCTTAATATTCTCTAAAATCCAGAAAAATTCGTAAAATCCTTTGAAATTCCTTAATTTTACTCAAAATCCTTTAAAATATTGTTAAATCCTTCAAAATATCATTTAATTTCTTCAAATACCTACAAATTTTGTAAAATTCAACTAAATTCCCGAAAAGTTTTCAAAATCCGTTGAATCAAATATACATGCCTTGAAATTTACAAGAATTTTATTTGCATGCCTTAAATAATTGAATTTCGAATTGAAATGACGTAATTTTATACCTTTTTTTGTATTTGAATATTATTAATTATCCACGCAATGTTTTCTGTAATATTGCTAGTTATACCCTGTAAGAAACGTAAAATTCAAAAGTATTGTTTCGCATTCACGATTTGTTTCCGTGAATTCTGTTATGTGTCAGTTTCGCATTGGAGGTTGACCGAAATCGTTTAAATGCGATATTTCTCATATAAAATTTAATTCTTGAATGCGTTTGAATACGAAGGATAAAAATTTTTGCACGCAATGCTTTTTAATGCGATTCTTCACATTCGTTTCAATGCTTTCTAATGCGACTGAATGAGAAAAAAGTTTTTCGCGAAATGAAAACTTTTTAAATCGAAAGTTCGCATTGCTTTGAATACTTTTGAAAGCGAAAGAATGAGATGCAACACAAAACAGAATTGAATCGTATTAAATCTGATCAAATCGCATTCAAAATGTTAATACTTTTCAATATTTTTTAATCCGACGTTTTTTACAGGGTAGATATTATAGATAGATACTTCTATTGTATAAAAATATCCAGGCTTCTTTTGACCTCCGCTTACATATGGTGCCCATTAAATGAAGGTAGGTGGAGAATAAATTGAAAAAATTTTCTATTGCAACATTAGGTGTTGTGGAAGTCTGCGTAGGTTAACCTGACCCCGAATGCAATTATATATGCAGATTAGAGGTGAAGAGACGCCTATTTGATCACATATCGCAGCCCCATCTTTGTTAATTAGTATTAGTATTACTAGCGTCAGTATTATTATTACTATGATATTATACCGAAATCAGTATAATCAACTGTTAGACTAAGCCATGTTAATTAAGAGTCAATCATTTGAATTTTTAAGCCATCAGCTTATTATCAAATATATATACCATTCTATCTTAAAAGTTATTAATAATACTTCATCCATTATGCATGATTATTATAATTTGGTATTAAAAATGCGGCTACAATTGCGACCCTTTTTATTATGTGCTAAAATGAAGTTCAGTATATCTTAAAAGAACTTAAGGAAATAATTCAGTAAGGCTGATTCGGAAGTTTGGAGATAATTCCTAGGAACCGGATCTCAAATGGGGAACCTGGCGTGCGTTGACCTTACATCGTACAATGGATGCATAATGCAAGAGGCATTCATAGGTGATGTAATATATATGATCAGACATCAGATAATCAACAAGATGCATAGATCGCAAATGCAAGCGGCATTCAAAGGCTCTGATATATAGTCTAACTTTGGAGGTGGACGATTTCACTGAACTTCGTCTTGACATGAATAATGTAGGTAGTCCATAATAGCAGTTGAACAACAAATATTTTTCGTAAGGCCGAACTCAACTTCCTTCGATTTTTAACAAAGCTAAAACAACTCCTCCTTTGTTTTAATAAACGTAAGCAACTGAAGAATTCTGACATCTGTAAAAATTACATTGATGATCTCTGCATTATTTGAAAATGTCGAAATTTAATAAAGTTTCATAATTTAATTACACTCGTGATTGTAGAATTTTAAAACATTTAATAAATTTAGAGAAAAGCCAAAGCGATTTTACAAGAAAACTCTTCCAGACCGGAGTACACTCTAATGAAATGTTCATTAAAAAATCTTCATTTATTTGCTTCACAAATGCAAATAAATCGAGAAGAAAGCAAACAAAGCGAGCTCTCTTCCTGTGGATAAAGATGGGGTCGGAAGGTCAAATAATCTGATTAACCAAAGTGTTTTTGATCGTTTAAAGCGGGCCACATATACATAGCTGCGGTCGTTATACCCAGTGTAGCGAAGTCAACCAATAACCATATTCCAACCACCACCCCTAAAATGGTTTAGTTTACTTTCCTTCTCACTTTACATACTCTTACCCTTATTATAGCGGTCCATAGCCTTGCTGAGCCCATTAACTAAAGGTTCCGGCCAAGTTTACTCAACGCCTCTGTTTTAACTAAACTCGGGTCGCTCCAAGAAAGCGAAAAGTTTTATGAAACGAGGCCAAAAAGCGCGAGTGGAGTTTTAACTAAAGCGATAATAATAACACGCGCAAATTAGCTTTCCCGACAATGTAAAGCAAAGATAACTGTGGCTGCTTCTTCTTTCCCAAGTTCTGAACCAGCTTTGTAACTATTTCTTTCCTCGTTTCGCTGATCTTGGGTGAAATTTATTCTCCAATATTGCTAATTCACCTCGTTAACGAGGATGCGCTAATCTCTGCATGAATATTCAATTTCTCGTTTCACAAAAAAGAATTTTCTCTTATCACAATCTAATATATTGCATAGATATTAAATCCTATCACAAAAAAGAGATTGCGATTGTATTGATAATAGATTCTCAAAATCTGAAGCCATATTCTCTCTTTTCCTATAATGGTTGGATTTGTATTTGCCGCCTGTATTTTAAAATTGAGATCAGAATTGCCAACTGGTTAACTGTGTGATTCGTTTTGAGTACCCGTTTCATAAGATTTCAAAAATATCAAAACAAAACCCGTAAGGATTTCAAGAGATTTTAAGCGATTATAAAGAATTTAAAAAAATTATTACTTATAAATGTTAATAAAAAATCTCAAACAGAATATACTTCACGAATTGCATAAGTTTCAAAAGATGGTCTTTTTCATTGACCATCAATTAGACAAGAGTACTGGAAATGAAAAATTTCCCATGAAATATGGTGAAGATGAAAAGTGCCTTTTTTACTGCCTTCCATTTCCACTACAGCTATACTTTTCTTTCTATAGCCAGGGCACTCAGACATTTTACAGCCGAATTGCAGCACAGGATAATAATCCTGACTTTATTGTTTTAGTGACCCTAGGTGGTGAGCAATGGGAAATTGCCACAAAAGAATGTTCCGTGATCATAATCCCAAACATAGTAACCACTTAGTCACTTACTCGATTAACCTTATATAATCAGTGCTAATTTACTGTTCAAAGATTGTCATGCTTAAGGACTTGATAAAATTGTATCTTCTAAAAGTGGAGTTTATATCTCAAGCAATATACTTGTTTGTAAAATGTGAAAAGAAAATATTGTAGAAAGATATAATATATATAGAGATACTTACTAGTCTGCTCTGATAGGAATTGAATTGTCTTGAATCCTGAAACAGAAAAAGTGATTCATTAGGAGGATAAAAGAATTCTATGTAAAATATTTAAATAAAAGTATACAGTCGTAAAGTTTTCATGATATATTATTATAACTAGTAATATTAGGGCAGGTTGCTCTGAAGTCTAGAAAATATGTACCGCATATATTCATTGTTTTGAGAATAGAAGGGCCCTAGCAGAGATAGAACATATTTTAATATGCATGTTCTGAAATAGTATCTTTCAATATGCATGTTGCAAGATAGAATCTTTCAATATGCATGTTCCGAGATCGAAATATGCATTCTAAAAAATGCACTATATTCCGTGAAAAAAGATATGTCAAGATCCCCACTGTTGTAATGATTAATATTAACAAGAAATATTGATCGAATAAAATAAATAATATTTATAAATATATATTTTCGTTGTCTAAAATCTAAATTGTCGCGCAACACTGCAGCAGTTTTGAAAAACAACATTGATGGGCAATAAACATTCATGTATTGCTACAACATTGCTGATAATATTGCCAGTATTATCATGCAATATTGTAGCAACATTGCTGCAATATTTCAAGATACTTCAAAATACTTGAAGATACTTCACTGAGAAAAATGGATTGTACCATTTATGATCTTGGAAGGTTAACTATGGGACATCGATCTAGATATTAAATCGTACAATCTGGATGTTAAATCGTATAATCTAGATTTTAAGTTTTATAATCCAGGATTTTAGAATTTAACATGCAGATTATTCGGTTTAACATCTAGAATGTATACGGCTTAATATCTAGATCGCTGTCCCATAGTTAACCTTCCAAGATTATAAACGGTACAATCTATTTTCCTCAGTGTTCAGAATATTTCCACATACTTCAAGATATTTCAATTTACTTGAGAATATCTCACTTCATGATATGATTCATATCGTACTTCATGATACTTCAAGATATTTCATAAAAAAAAACATTTATCGCATCACACCACAAAAACTTAAAAATCGTAACCCAGTAATAATTTCAGAAGAGGATATAACTAATTAGAAGAAAAGTTTCAGCATAATTCAGAGAAATGTCTAGGTTCGAATTAAATTCGATGTGATCGGGTGAAACAACCCCTTCGATCGAAAAAGTTTAAAACCGCTTCTTATCAAGCTGAAACGGTCATCGTCTCGGAAGGGACAGCAGAGTCGGACAATCGAGAGGTCGAGAATTGGCCGACCATGAGATAACAGGGACTGAAAGGTCAATGTTTTTGGGACGGTGGCCTCGCATCGGTTAACGAGGGGCGGAAGGAGGAGAGAAATAGCGATAGAGGGAGTGAGAGATAGAGAGAGAGAGAGAAATTGTTAGAGCGAGCAAGTGAGAGTACAAAAGGGAGAGCGAGAGAACTATCGGTTGCCGTGCCAACCTAGAGGAGACTAAATGGGTGCGAGTGAGGGAGAGGGTGGTTGTCGAGAGTGACGGTGAAAAGCAGGAGAGAAAGAGAGAGAAAGAGAGAGAAGATGGATGAGAGACCGGTGGAGTCTGCGAGAGACTGGGAGAGTTGAGAGAAGCCCGGAAAACTATTACTCTCTTTCTCCCTCGAAAGAGGGTTTGAGACCAAAGTGATGTTAATTGCACCACACCACTACCGACAAGTACTCTGTGCACGCTTCAGCAAAGTATGTGTGAGTCATTGCGATGCAAAATGAGTCGATACGCAAACAACCATCCCGAGGGCACAAAAAGAAATATTTCTGGTCCAAGATTACATCCGGTTAATTAACCTTCCACCGGGTCGACGGCACCCTTATCCCGTTGAGCGTTCTTCGATTTGGGTCGACCTTACTCTTCTTATAGAGGGAGCGCTCACGGGGTCAGTGGAATGGCATCGTTCTTTCATACAGGACGAGACAATTGCGCCCAATCTTTTCATTCATTCATAAACGAATAGATTAGCGAGCAAAGACAGACTCATTGCCTCAATCCCATCGCCTCCACCCTACGTGCAACTGCACTTAAGATATACCAAAGATATATACTGTCGTGTTATCGGATTAAGAGAGCAACGCCTCAAGCAGACTCACATTTTGGTACTTTTGACCTAGACATCTTTCATTCTTCATTTCACTCAATAAATATTCAAATTACAGGTCTTTTTGGTCTGTAGGTGTACTATTTTTGGGAAAATTTTAGATTTTAGCTCAGTAACTTAAAAATATTTTAGGAACTTATTCCCAAGAATTTACAAAATTTTCTAAGGGATTCGACGAATTTCAAGGAATTTAATTTGAAGAATTTCAAGGGATATAAGATATGCTTTAAGTTTTATGCGGGCTAAACCATTTATGTGGTTCGATCAATTTTCAAAATATTTCGAAAGATTGTAGGGCATTTCCAAAATTTCTGATGGGGATTACAAAACATTTCAAAGGATTTAATACAAGTTATCTTTGCTCTTCGAAACTAGAATGATAAATAAAGCTACCGATGCCAATTCGTTTAATGATTACCTTATCATGATTTTAATTATTCCCTCTAAATAAGTTTTGAATGAATAAACAACCGTTGGACGATAAAAGCAGTCAGTTATGTTTATATTTTCAAAGTGAAGATGAGTATGACTGAAATAAGAACTTTTTTTTCACTTCATTTAGAAAAGTGAGTGAAGCTGTGTTTGTACGCATTATACACGTAACGAAATTCAGTATACTTCATGCGAGACATTCCATGTGTCATCAACGTCTTTGGAAGTCGTCAGAGTGAAGAAGCCTGACTCTTTTCAGATTCTCAAACCTTTTTTGTAATCTTTAAAAAGAAATTCTTGCAAAGGAAACAAGATACATCATGGTTGCCTCATAGTTTTGATATCTATTCACGATTGATCCTTTTTTAAGGGTCCCTTCGATTCTTTTCTTTTCATCCTTAGATTTTCTCAGTTACTTTGAAGCCAAAGCCGTGAAAGAAAATAACAAAAATTTATAACTTTTTCATAGACGATTATTTTATTTTTAATTTATTTTCGTAATTTCTTGAGTAAAAATTACTTTTGTGTCAGAACAAGTTTACCATATCAAAATTAATCATTATTATACTATCACTTATAATTATCACTCAGTGATATAAAAACCCAATCTCCAAATTTCACGATTATTATTATTATAGAATATAAGATTACTTCTTAAACACTCTAAAAACTGTCTATTGGCGGTCAAACGATTCCTTTTACCGTGAAAGGATTTTCTATTCAAAATTGGTATGAGAGGAAATCCTTTAACAGTTAAAGGATTTTCCTTTCAAATGCTATCCTTTAACTGTTAAAGGATTTCCTTTGACGGGGAAACTAAAACTAAAACAATGTACAATCACTCATGCATAGACATACTTCACCCAGTAGCCTGCAAATACAATCCTTTAATAGTTAAAGGATTTCTTTTCATAGTCAAAAGAAATCATTTATCGGTAAAACTATTTTCGTTTTGCACTTAACAGATGAGTTTTTTAACAGTGAAACGATTTCTTTGACAGATAAAAGAAATCTGCTTATTTTCAAAGGATTCATTTTGAAAGGAACGTAATTTCACTGTTAATAGAATTTTTTTTAGAGTGAAGCATTTGTAAAAATTGTAAATGTAAATGAGATTTTAATTTAAAAACGAAATTTCAAAATATTGAGTGGCACCAAATGTGAAAAGTTAACGATACTAAAAGCGAAAGAAGCCATTATTGAGCAGATTGAACGCATTCATTTTGAGGCACCTTTTCAGAATAAGGAATCAAGAGGCTTTTTCCCTAAAACAGGAATATGAGCTTTGCAAACAAGTCCAAAGTTTTTCTGGTTTTGTGTAGGTGAGTCGGTGAGGAAGTGATTCATCTCCGTTTGGTTGCAACCCTGCAGCCGCAGCATTGAAAACAACCCCATCGTAGTCGTTATGAGGTATTTCGCACAAATATTCGTGGCCTCTTCCGGTCGTACCCTACACCCTACACCGAACCGAGTGCCAGAGTGGCCCGTCATAGCTGCAGAGCGATAACGGCCCGTTGATAAGGGCCTACTTCTCTTCAACGCTTTAATATCTCTTGTGCCTGCCTTTTTAATTATCTCTCCAACGATAATGGGCGTCGTCCTCGAGCTCTCGACGGATAAATATAAAAAAAGAAAGAATCTAAAAGAAATCCTTTTTCCAGTCCCATCTTCCATTTTGTGTTCAATCTCAACATCTTTACAGTTTTCTCCACAATTTTTGTCCCAGTGTGATTAAAAATTTATTTTTTTAGAATTTAATTTTTTAGTAACTCTCATGAATTTCGATAAAATCCCCTAAACTTTCAAATCTGTGAAAAACTTTTAAAGTGTCTTTAAAAAATGATTTTAAACTAGATTCGTTTGAGATTAAAACCAGATTAAAACTTTTGGAAAATTTCGAATTGAACTCCTTCAGACAAAATTTAATTTTTTTTTAATTGTAATAATTCTAATGGTTTAAAATTTTTACCATTACTATTGTTTTGCCAGGAAGCTGATATTATTCGAAACAAAAAATCATTTGCAGTGACGTAAGATTTTGTGAAATCTCGAATGTTTTTCTCAGATACTGCGCTCGAAAGAACATTGACCTTTTTTCTTTATCGCAAAAACGGCAATTTTTGATAAGTCACTTTATAGCACAATGTCACAACGCTTAAAATAACAAATAAAGAAATAAAGAATTAAGAAGATGTAGAAAAATTATCTTTAAAATTGTCTTTTCTGTAAATTCGAAGCACTGAAATTCGATGTTTTTTTTTCAATTAAATAAATTTAATAAAACATCAACTTAACTCCAACTTTACTGCGAATGGAATGTATGGATACGTAAACTTCACGATTATTATATAGCATAATCGATTTTCTTTAGTTGAAGGTTATTTCTATAATATCATTCGACCGCGCACTTAACCGGAGCTTAATTTCTTGTCTCGTAGGGATGATTGGCCGTCACATTGAGTTAAGTAGAGAGACAGGGTACAACGAGCTTTGCAGACGGAGGTTGTCGAAGGGTGGTTGTCGAGCTGCTTAAAAGGTGTCGAGGTGTCTTCCCCAAAGTCGCCTGTACCACTTTTTACTCGTCCCGACAAACCAGAGGTAAATGCACTCTGCAATACAATTATTGAAATAATTGCTTTTATTACGCAATTTCCCCGACAAAATTGTTCAACTCGAGTCTTCGAACGTCTTAAATTGGAAACGTATAGGTATATATATAAAATTGATATAAAATCTAAAATTCCACTAAAAAAAAAATGTGCATTTGAATACACTTAGAAAGGCTTTATTTTTTGTTTTTCAAGTTCTCGCAGACGTCTTACTTTTGATACTTAATACTCATTCTCCACTCTTTTTGAATTTCTCTGCTGTACCGGCCACCCACTCATATTTTTCCCCCTTGAGAAATTCTCAATGAGAATCTGTATAAAGCGGAAATGTTCCATACATTTCTTGAAAAGATGCATTAGTCGCTTACGGATCACGTGGCTAGCTTGAAGGTAAAGTCAAAATAAGGGGAAAGAAGGTTGAAGGTTGAAAGTTGAAGTGTGTAATCCAGAAGGGTGTAGTGTCAAAATTAAAAAAATTCCTTTTCTTGACTTATCCGTGCATTTAATGATCCCAATTCGCATGCCAAATTCAAAAGATTTTTAAACAATTCGAGCTCAATATATCAAACTTTATAAAACAGACTAGTAAAAATTTGGCCGACGTTGTCCGGGATTTTAAGAGATTTCATAGAGACTAAAGGATTTTAGGAGATTTAAAGTGATTTTAGGGAATTTAAAAAGGAATTTACAAATTTTAGGGAATTACATACAAAGGAGGCTGATGAATGACGAAATGTTTATAGATCGACGAGAAGCGATAAGGATAACTCTCCGAGTTAAGTAACGACATACGATAGAGAAACAGTGTTGCTGCTATATGAGATTGAAGAGGAAATAAGTCACGAAATAAGTACACACAACGTCGGTTATAGATAAAACCACGCTCTATTGTGCATAACGGGTGACTTTCAGAATAAGACGATATTTTTAGGTTTAAAAAAATAGTAATGTACTAATGATTAGTAAATAATTTGCCATTTTTTCATTAAATTTTTACTAACTCTGATTTTATTTCTACTTTCTTATTATTATTTTTTGTTTTTAAATTCATAAAGGTCTATTATTATTATTATTATTATTATTATTATTAATTTAAAACTTAGTTAAATATGTAAACCATTAATTTCAATATTTAGAGACATTGAATTCTTTTTGATTAAAATCACACTTAAATTGAAAATATCAATAGATTTAAAACTCTAAATGACTTCGAGTTATTTAAAAATATTGAATGTTCATTTCCACTGAACGTGAAAGATATCAATAGATTCAGAACGATTTTGAGGCATTACAAAAGACTTCTAGTGATTTTTTAAACTTTAAAGATTATACGGAATTTTATCAGTTCTCAGAACATATCTATATCAGATAATTTTTGAGGTTTTAAAAGGATTACAAAATATTTCAAGCCATTTTAGAAGACTTCAGGGAGTTCCAGAAAAATTCCAATTATTTCAAGGTAACTTGAAATTCTATATATTGAAAATCTTTTTAAATTTTCAGAAATTCCATTAAATCTCTGGAAATTCTTTGGAATTCCTCGAAACAGTTTGGAATTCTTCGAAATCTTGTACAGTCTATTTAATTACAAATATATTTAATATGACTAAACTAATAGAAATAGTTAATGTCAAACTGATATAAGTACAAATTCAGAGAATGCATTCTACATTGTATATCTATATAATATTGTGTTCTATATGTATCAGTAATCCGATCCCTACCTTAACGGCATTTTTTCTCAGCAATGCCATTTCTATATTTCTTGAGATATCAAATTGAAAATTTCTAAAAATAATTAAGGCCATGTATTACTTATCCGATTTCTATCTTACTGACTTTCATCTTTTCAGGCACCTCAGTTGAAAACAAATAGAGAAAATTCACTTTAGTCAGTAGATAAACAATCCTTATCATTTTCTTTACTTTTATCTACTACGAACAATTAATTTTAATTGTTAGTTTTTTTTAACATCATACTTGAAAACCTGAAATATCACTATAAGCGCCCAGTCACGTGACTTACACATGACCTTAAAAGGAATTATTTTTATCTTACTTTAATTTTACAAATTTTCAACTTAATATCTCAATAAATGTAGAAGTGACATTGCAAAGAAGAAATATGAGTTAATAATAAATATTTTTTGCTAAAACTAAACCATTTACCTCAATTTCATACAGAACGAGGTAAATAGCCTAGTTCTAGCAAAAAATATGGTTTTATGATATTAAATATTTGCATTTTCAATCCAAAGAGTCATGAATTTCGCGCGCCAACTAATTTCAGTAAATGTAGACTTATATTTTTAATGGTTCGGGATGGCATTTTCACTGCCAACGTTGTTACGTGCCAAGTGAATTTACCCGCGAGTTAATCTTCGAAACAAAATATTTCGTAACATTTTAGTCGACCCTATCTGATTGTGGTAAAGAGGTTTTGTCGGAATGAGGAAATAAGTTTCCTCAGAGGGAATATGCCACGTTACTTCAAAATGGCGTGGAACTCCGTCAATTTCTTGAATTACCTCTAACGAGAAATTTCGAGTTCCGCAGATTTTGCAGCTGCAGATACCCTTACCGTCTCTTTTCCTCCCAAGGGAAAATAGGCCTTATACCCCAAAGAAAAGTTCCTTCGTAAGCAAATGTTCACTGAAGATTCGTAATTTAACGGGAATTATAATTTGGAGGGTGACGAAAGGACAAGAAGAGAAAAATCGTTAATACTCTGAAGAGAGGATTACACGGACATATTGAAAAATGCGCTTCTAACACAAGTGACCGCTTTATCCGACGGTCCGTTTAACCCCGTTTTAGAGAACTGGAATCAGTGCAATTTCATTGATTTAAAGTCAAATTCCACTGATTTTGTTCTCACGATTTCAATCAGTAAAAATGTACTGAAAATCTGTGTCAAGTACATAACTCGAATTTTCAGTGACTGTCACTGGAATTACTGTGGAATTTGACTGATTTAATCTTAGACTGTAGTCAAAGACATTTCTTTTGTCTTATCTTCTACGGAAAAGATAAGACTATTTTTCACTTACTTTCAATGTACAAAAATAAGAATTGTAGTCGAGTCAAAGTTTTATGCACGTGCATTCTACGTGTAAAAGTAAAGGATGAATAATTTATGATCTCACTAATAAATACTGCGTATCTTATAAGCGAAAACGATTTGCTTGCACTGTTTTAGTATGAATAATTGATTTAAGATCACAAAATGCACCATTTTTTTGTTTATTTTGTAAAACTTATTTTGAGAAACTATTCACGAGAAAATATCAGTTTAGGTATTAGAAGTCACTTCGTGAACTCGCGTAGAGCTTCGAATCGCCCCAACTAAACTGAGAGATAATTGTGTGCTATCAGCTGACCCTTGTGTTCGTTCCAACTTCGCTTCTACCATCGAGACTGTCACCTCAAACCAGGAGCGGATAATTATTTTTAAAACCACTAGTTTTTTTATTTCGATAAAAAAGAAGTCTTAAAAAAGTCATAGGAGAAAAATTGACTTGAAATTTTTAAGATTTGTAGACTTCGAACTGGTTTAAGATAAAACACTTAAAAAATTTTCAAGTTTTTGAAAGACCACTTCAAATATATTTTCAAGCTCATTGCTTAAAGATTGACTTTGCAGAAATAGTAGATATCTTAGACGTATTTTAAAAAAATTATAATTATTGTTGACATATAAAAGTGATTTTTTAAAATGATCGGACGTTGAATAGCGCCATAATATGTGAGTTTATATTTATATTTGGGAGAGAAGCGAGCTTAAAAGGTGATAAATATAAAAATAGTTCGGAATTGCACGATTTCAAATTGAATGAGTCTGGAATTAGAAAAATATAATGAACATTTAATTGGGCTTTAACGAGTTTTAATTCTCATAGTCTCAACTATATATCATTGTAATATGAAAAGTCTATAGAATAAAAATACTAGAAAAGTTGACAATTACAAGGTATAAGAATTTTGATGGTTCGTCCAATTAAACTCAACTATGTGTCCCTTAGAAATAAGTTTTCACTGTCCTTAGGAGCAGGTCTTCGGCTCGAGTAATAAAATTTCCAATTTCCCTGTCTAACAACCCTAAAAACTTTCATACATTATTTTAATTATAAATCTTCTGAAGAATCCGACAAAATGAAAAGTTCTAGTCTTTATTCGAGGGGGCGAACATTTCAACGTCCGAAAAAAGTTCTTTAATATCCTTCACCTACATGATAATAAAATTTTCTGAAATTTTTAGCAATCCATAGATGTAATCTCATTAATTTTTTGTTTTTCTGTGCTGTATTCGCCGCGTTTTTTATATTTCAAAATTAAATTTGCCGGTGAAATAAAAATTTGAGAGACAAACTTAATTATAAAAACAAGTTTCACGAATATTAAAATTTTCCAAACATTGATCTTTCCTAGTTATTTCGTGTGGAGATTTATTAGGTGTAAAAAGCTGTGAAAATCGAAGCGTCGAGTGCAGTGTTGCTCGACGAGGGAGTTGCTTTTTTTATTAGAAAATTGAAAAAACTACGGTCGTCGCGTAGTGGATTTTCCGTTCGGACGGTACCCCAGGGTGTATATATATATATATATATATGTGAGAGAGACACAGCTAAATACATGTCTACTACTGACATGCGTTTCCTTTCTCTATACCCTATGGGAATCTCATTTTCCACGATCTGTTGAAATATCACAAAATATCACAAATTCAATTGGTATGGGCTCTCACAACGACTCTACTCTGGCAGTCAGAAGTAGTAAATACGAATGCGTCGACTTGAAATTTGATTTCTCGGAACGAAAGGCATTGCTCTATGACCTCTTGTATTTGATTGACCTTATAAAGACAAGGTGAGGACCGACTCTAATTTGCATTCTGAAATTCTTCCCCAAAAGTATATCAATTACTAAAATTTTTTGATAAAATTCTAACATTAAAAAATGGTTGTAATTATATCGAAAATAGATTCTCGCAATCTCGAAATCTGAAACCACATTCTCTTTTCACCTATATTGGTTGGATTTGTATTTGCCGTCTGTACTTTAGAATAGAGCTGCCAACTGCTTGACTGCGTGATTCGTTTGAACTAATAACTACTTGTTTCACAAGGTCATAAAAATTAATTATTATTATTAATTAATTAATCTTCAACAAGGATAATTTTGAAATTCTTTAAAACCTCTTAAAGTCGCTCGAAATTTCTTAAAACACTTAAAATTCCGCGAAATCTCCTGGTAGTTCTAAAACTCTTTTGAATTCTTTTGAAATCCCATACAATTCCCTAAAAACTTCTGAATTTCCCTGAAATAAGTTGAAATATATTCAAATTGTTAAAAATATATGGTTGGTTCTTTTAATCTAATTATTCTTTCTGTGATCAATGATCATTTTTAGTTTAAATTTCCATTCTTTGAAGGAGAAATTAAAGAACTGAAGTAATTGTGAGTTTTGATCGATTTATTGTAGTTGGGTTATTGATTATGTGTTTCTCACAGTTTTAACTGAAGTGTAATTACGAGTTTTGTACTACTATGGCCGCGCACGTGAGCAGTTAATTCTCTTATCGTATTTTAACCCAGGGCGATTCCACTCAATCGTCACTGCTCGATAATTACTTCAACGTCGTACCATTTAAACGTTGATAAAGCTTTCAATGGCACTAATAGTGGAACGAATAAAAGAGACTAATATCTCCCGCATGTATTTAATAGTAACGAATGTGAGCCAAGGCAATATTGTTCACCGTGAGAAACTAAACTTATTGTTTTGTCAATTGATAATACCCTACAATATAATACTACATAATAATCGTCAAGTGTTCCATGCATTCCGTTCGCATCTAATAAAAACTTTCAAACTTTAAGTAACAGATTTTTATCTAATAATAGAAGTAAATGTTTCAAAATATTGAAACTGGTTTATATGTATATTTAATTAAATTTTAAATAGATAATTAGGGAGTAGTAATTGAACAATTGAAAATATTTTTAAACTCTCTGAAGTTCCCTAAAATTTTTTGAAATGTTTTGTAATTCTATATTTTAAAAAAGTGATATTACCCGTGTAGAAATTTTGCTGTGGCCCCTATCGGGCCCAGATCGGATGATTTCAGATCGGTGATGGAACGCTGAACCAGACCGGGCCCAGATCTGGCTCGATCGTGCTAAGTCTGGGCCCGATCGGGACAGATCTGGGCCCGATCAGGTTCTGCGTTCCATCACCAATCTGGGCCAAGTTTGGGAATTTCTGCACGGGTACCACATATGTATCTCGAAAATATTGAACACATTGTTGTCGAAAACCTGAATGGTTTTTTTGAAATTGCGCGAATTGTGTGGATGTACCGAATTTGAAAAATATCTTTAGATATTTTCGTTGTGAAAACGATTCGGTGATATATTTTGTGAGTCTTTTGTTCTACCCGCACTTAAAAAAAATGGAGTTAACTGACATCCTGAAAAATGTTTACGAGGTCAAAGTCGAGGTAGCAAACCTACAGAATAATTTGGCTTCTTTCGGGAAAGAAGTTGATGAAAGGGGTGAGAGTTTTGCAGAGGGAGAATATGGTAAATGGTAAAGGATGAGAAAAAGGAGAAAGAGAAAGAGGCGGGGAAGTGGGGAGTTTACATAAGAAGGGTAGAATCGTTGAACCCTGTTCAACGGGGTTAGTCGAAGCGCAGCAGGTATTGTCTCAACGATTATTTATGGGTGAATTTTAAGTCCCTAAGTGTGGCTGCTGTAATAATTAACAAAAGGTATTATGCGACACAACCACCCCTCGGACAGGGATGGCATTTCGTTCGTTTATAAGGTCGCTTGGATGGTGCGACCGCCAATTCGTGGAGAAAAGGTAGCACCTGGGATCCTCACTCGATTGCCCCGGGGCTCATTTACTAATGACTACGGCCCTATACATCATCAGTAATATGCTTCCTTTTAATTTATAAGTCGAGACTTCGTTGTGCCAAAACGTTATTTTCTCCTACTTTCCCGACTCTCTTCGCTTTCACTGAAAAGAGGAATTAAAAGTAGTAAAAAAGTATATGCATAAAATATATGTATTAAGAGTAGAACCCGTGTAGAAATTTCCAAACCTGGCCCAGATCGGTGACGAAACGCCCGGCCCCATCGGGCCCCGATCCGGCCAAGTTTGGCCAGGTCTGGGCCTGGTCGGGCCGTGTGTTTCATCCCCGGTCTGAAATCCCCCGATCTGGACCCGATCGGGGCCAGATACCCCAATCTGGGCCCGATCGGGGCCACAGCAAAATTTCTACTCGGGAAGTTAATGTGCAGCTTTAGAGGAGGACCATAAACGGGAGTAATAAATACGTTTTTTGCGTTGACCTTATGCTTATATTAACGCGATAGCCTCACGCAATGCTCGCAATATTATTTCTTTCATTCAATGACTCTCAGATTTAGTCATTCTGTTTTTTGATAATAAAATAAATTTATATTTGTACACCCTTGAGGCCATCAGAACTAAATTTTGCAGGGCGTTGTTTTTTTATATTTCAAGATATTTAGAATTTGTTTATTCTGGGATTACAAGGATTGTCATAAGTCAAAAGATAAAAAGGTTTCTAACAATTTTAAGGCATTACGAAAAATTTCAAAAGCTTATAAAGCTTATAAAAAGTTTTGAAAAATTATTTTTTTACTAGTAAATTTGAAAATTTGAAAGGAAAATCTTAAATTTCAAAAAAAGGTTGAATTGAATTGTATTCTTAATAATTTGGCTTCTGACATCGAATAAAGCAGCAGACTTTTTTACATTGTTCAAATCTTGTAAACCCTAATCCGATTGTAATGGGTTGGCAACAGGAGAGTGCGATGCTTGAAACTTAGAGCGGTTTAAGTGGCATATGGCGGCACTTTAATTGACAGTGCTTAGGTCATCGCTTGGTTCTATCGTCGAAACACATGGGTGGAAACAGACGCCATCAGACGCACAGATACTGAGAGCTTAGCACCACGTGGGGAACAGTTTATGGGAACCGGAGCATTCCAGAAATGGACCAGAAAAACTTTGAAAATTGACGAATGGACCTTTAAGAAATTTTGTTCTCTCTAGAGAAAATTAATTTACATTCAATTTTAGATCATAAATAATTAATACTATGTGGCCAAAAATAATTATTTTATCTTCCAATGGATCTTGATTTCTCTCAAGTTATTAAACTTCATTTCTAAATATAGCATAAACTATAAAACAAGATACGTAAAATAAAAATTGTACAGATATTAGACATGCTTTAGAAATTGATTTGAGATTACATAATTTTTATCCAATCTCAATGCATTAAATATTTACATAGCTTTTTTTTAGGTTTTTTGAAATGTAGTTTTTGGCGATTAACGCAATTTATTCAGTTGAAAAAAGTGATAATTTACCTCTTCTTAATAGATTTAGAGCGACCGCATTAAAGACTTGGAACTTATTATGAGGCACGTAATCTCTTTGACGCAATTGTATATTCGTTTATCTTATTAACAGACCACAATGCCTCCCATTTGGAGGATCTATGCCGGAACCCGAAAGCGAATTCGTTCACTGACGCATAGAAACTGAAAACTAATCTCATCGAGTCGAGGTACACGCATAAGTAGGTATATATGTACATTTCTATTCATATATGATTTCGACCCTCGAACACACACGAGAAAAGCCGATTTACACCGAGTTAGAGTTGTCGTCAACGCGTATGATGAAGTTTAAAATAGCGGAGAAAAATTCCAAAAATTGGGTCAGGAAACAGGAATTGTAAATTGTAACTTCAGTTACAATTGTAACTGAATTTCTCGAAATATTTCTTTAATTTATATCTTAATTTTTAAATCCTTATGTAATTAAAATGTGCAAGATTGATAAACTCACCACTGCAGTTTGCTGATGATAGAAATGCAATGATCCTGAACTCTGAAACAGATAAAATGACTGATTAGGACAATAAAATAAAATAGTTCTTTTTATTAGATGAAAAATGTTCAACTTTGTAGTTTAAAATCTTTATTTTAAATAAAATGGTTTTCTTTTTCAGACACAGGGATTTTTTTTTAAAGTTTCTTTTCGGTGCAGCTCTGAAATAGGCGCAAAGTTTTTGGTGTAATTGTTTTTTGATTTAAAACACTTCGAAAATTTGATTAATTTTGTTTTAATTATTGTCAAATTTTGTTTATATTTAATAGATTTAAAATCACGTGCCTGATTATGTTATTAAAAGCATGTACCAAACTGCCACGTAAACAAGTTAAATTCCCGTAACTTTAAGGGAACTTACTCATTAACTAGTTACTTGAATAAATTATTAATTAAATATATAAATACTAGACATACGTCCATTTTAATTTCCTTTATATCTATGGTACGGTTAATCCATTCAAGCTGTTATTTTATGAGTAAGTTCACTTAAAAGAGTTGATTACATGAAGTTTGGTACACACCCTTAAATAATATAATAGAAATATAAAAGAACGAAAAAGTAGTTTCAAAAAAATTTACGTAATATCTTGGGGTGTGGGGGGGGGAAGAAACTTCCGAAAGGCGTTAGAAATTGTTTTTTGAACAACTCCTATTGATTTGAAGTCTCTAATGGATGAAAATGAACTCTTTTTCAAATGCAAAGCACGTGGCAGGTAATAGTCTAAAGATGTCAAAAAGACAGACGTCATTGACAGTGTCCTTGGGGCGCCACCCGGATATTGTGTGCGGTAAGGAAGGTGGCAGGATCGATTTTCGAGGAAATGGAGTTGAACCAATTAGATTTCTATTGCCGGCTCCCTATTGTCTTGGAGGTTGAAATTAATTATTTTTTTTATTTTTGGGAAACCACAAAGAGTCAAAGACCAAGCGAGTCAAGAGAAAAGGGTATGAGAATTAATGTTAATTATTGATTATACTATTATCGGCTTCCTTTTCCTTTTTTTTTTTCTGCACTTTGCATATAAATTCCGGCTGTATTAGTAATATTCTTAACGAATTGTGCAAGGTCGTTGGCCTTATTTTCTTATTGACGTTTACTTTGAAAAAATATCTAATCCATTTGTAATTTATGTAGACTTTCTTTTGTCTTTGCACTTTAAATTAGAGTCAGGAAAGGTCGACCTGAGACCTCGTAATGGACCATTAGTCGCTAAAGTCAGCTACCTTGCGTTAAAGTTAAACAGGCAATCTCATTTAACATTTGTAATTTCGTTATTTTTTCTTGAATTCGATAAGCAGCGAATTATAAAAAATGTATAAATATGTATAAGGTTAATACTATATATCTTAATATTCTTTAAAATTACTTAAAGTCCCATGAAGTCTGGTAAAATTCGTTAATATTTTTGGACAACCTGTAAAAGAACTTAAAATCCCAGAAAATCTCGTAAAATCCTTTAAAATTTTAAAAGATATCCATTGATTTATCTTAAAAATTACTTAATATATAATAAAATATTGTTAAATCCTTTTCAAATACTTAGAAATTCCATTGGGTTGAAGTTGCAGACGTCTAGTCTGACAAACTTTTATAATTTATTTTTTTCACATTTATTGAATTATTAAGAACATAAAAGAAGTTTCTAAAACTATTTTATTTTTATTTATTTATTAGCAGAAATTTACCAGGCGTTGCCCTGGACTTTAATAGAGGTTTCAAATGACTTTAAAGAATTTCATTTGCTTTTAAGGAACTTCAAGAAATTTTAAGGGATTTCAAGAAATCTTATGAAATCTCTGAAAAAACCTTTGGATATCTCTCTTCAACTCTCTAAAATTATTTTAAATCCTGTCTATGCAATATTACTAGTATAATAATAAGAATAATATCTTAGGATAATGATAAGTGTTATGAAACTTCTCTAAAATAATTTCCTCACCCTCAACAAACTCCATTCTGTAAATTCTTCAGAGAAAATCATTGTCAGGGGTTGAAAGTCGGATCTCAAAACTTGAACTTGCAGATGAGAGAAAAGCGTGGGCTAAACATGCTGTGAACTGTAGGTAATGCGCGAGCATGCTCGCGCCGTTATGCTATGTCTATCCTGTACTGAATGCTTGTGTTCGAGCTGGGAGAGACAGTGAGACTCGCAGGGTTGGTCTTTTGTAAAAGAGAGTCTTTTGTCACAACGACAAAGCCCGAAGAATCCATCCTTCAAATGTGGAACAGCTGCCATCGAATAGCCCTACCGCTTCTTTTTAGATCCCCATGTATTGCACATGAACTGTCGTATATGAACTGTATACGTGCTGTATATATATTACATATACATCACATACCAACATTATCAAAAAACATGCAAAAATACTGTTTCGGTGCAATCTTTGCTTGAATTGTTCCAAACGACCTGTCGCTCTTAGGGCTCAAACATATAAATCACTCGTTCATTTTTTCACCTTGTGTTTCATTACCTAATACTGAGAATATTTATTCATTTGCACATAATTTATCATTTGTTTTTGTTCTCTTATTTTGACTACGTATTCACATTCTTTGAAATGTATTCACATCTTTGAAATCTCCTAAAATTATTCATTACTTACTGGAGATGAAAAAAGTTTGCCTGGATAACAGATTCAAGAAGTAAACTTTTGAATTAATTTAGAAGATTTTAAAATCGTTTTCTGTAGCTTTATTTAGAGATTAAGGTTTTATTTAAAATGTAGAGTTTTATTTGCTTAAAAGTTGGAATTTAAGTGATTTTCAGAATGTGGGTTACTTATTAATTAGTGGTACAGTAGACTACTCTTCATTGATTCCTTCCTTCCGGCTCAGGTTGCATATTAATTTTTAAGTACGAAATGTGTGCGCAAACCTAAGCCGGAAGGAAGGGAATATAATAGAAATAGTCTGTAGAAACCATTTAGTGCTTGATACAATTATCCACAATTTTGCAGATGCATGTATGTAATTCAAAACTTGTTTAAAGATTTTAATTTACTGAAACATCTTTTTTGAAAGACATATTGCAATATATACTAGAAGGTGAATTCTTAAACAAGATATATTTTTATTTTATATACACCGCACGTCATTCATGAGTTTGCTACCAATATTAGAAATAAATAACCTACACTTATTTACAGATATGACCCACTTACTAATTATTTCACCTTCGCAACGGCCAACAGATGAAAAAGGACTCTAAAGAATCAATATCTTATTGCATTGATCAGTTTTATCAGTTTAATCATCCGTTAATTGAATGATATTATACTTTGATTAGAAAAAATAATCAACTTATGTGTAAATATATCGAAAAACTGTTAAATAATTATGATTACTGGTGTAAATCCAATTATTCCTTAATCTCTCTAATTATTCGTTGAATATGTATGTTCCATATTTGCATGGATGCATAGGTTGATTGAAAAATGAAACATTCAAATATCGAGTAAAAAATACTGAACCAATGAAATATCGTATTTGTATGTCACATTTCAAATATACCGCTTATATGATTAATTAAGAGTATAACTGAAATAACAAAGGTGAAAAAAATTTTTAGCTTGGCGCAAATCGAATATAAAAATCTAATTAGAGAATAACGATTAACACATCAAATGTTTCTGTTTTTACGTTATATGACCCCCAAATCCCATTTAACTGAAAAAAGCCGATTATAGGAATCAACTTTGTTTTGAAAGAGATTTTACTATGAGTGATATCTGGGAATAAATAAAAACTAACTTTTAAAATCTTCTTTCCGTGCATATTCGATCATCTTCGTGCAAAAAAGTGACTTTTCATGTTATCCGGTACGACAGTTCTTTTTTTACTGTGACCATGCCCCAGTTCTGCATCCAGATAGACTTTAGTTATGACCAGCAATATCGTTTTTTATGTATCTGTCAGCGAAATTCATCCAAAAGGCTGAAAGTAGGAAAAGCGTGTTGAAATAAGCGAAATCACTGAAATTTCACGAAAAGTTCTGAAAGGACGAAAAAAATTCAAACGTATTACATGCCGTTCTCTATTCGTATTAAGAGGGTTTTCTTCTCTTGCTTTCCGACCTATAGAATACATTTTATGTTCCAAACGTGACTCCACAATTAACTACAACGCTTAGTCGAATCAAGTTTAAAAAGTGAGTTATATTAATGGATCCGGGGCGATTTAGGCAGGGGTCTTTTGATTTATGAAATGTCTCATAAACGTGGAAGAGACAAGGTTACTTGTATCAAAAGACAAAAATAAATTTGGTCTTGTTGACGTAATAACATTTTAAAAAACAGAATAATCTACTAGTTAATTATGAGAAGTACGAACTAATTAAATTCGATGAAGATTAAGATATCACTTTAGATTAAAGAGAAGAAATTCTTAACGTATAATTTTCACTCAACAGAGGTAGGTCAAATTAACTGTTGAATGGTACTTCGCTCGGTACTTCGCTCATAGAAACCGCCTTTTATCGCAGGATTATTGTATTATACTTGAAAAGCTGCAAGATATGCTCAGTGAATATCAAAATGAGAATGTTCTAGAAATTTTATACTGGATAAACCTATCTCGCGAATTAATTAAATTATACGAAAGGAAAGTTAAACTGAATTGAGTAATTATTAAAGTATAATAGATTTATTACCGTAAAAATATTCGTTATGACTACTTATTCCTTTATTCTCATAAGTTCTCAATTTTGCATTGAAAGACAAATTATAAATTTATAGTTATATAAAAATAGCGGTGTTAATTCACAGTGGTATACAAATCCCAAGTCACTAGACTTATACATGGCTCTAAAATTGATTCCTGACTCGTGAAGCTCCTTAAAATTTTTGAAAATCTCAATAAATTTCAAAATTCCCTTGAAATCTTGTCAAACTCTTTAAAATTCCTTTGAATTCCCTAAAACCCTAAAAATTCCGGAAGATTTCTCAAAATTTGATGTAATCAAATGTACTTGTCTATAATAGTAATTGAAAAATGTTTAAATTGTTGAACTTCAAATTAGATACCTATTTTATTAATTGTCCATGCAATATTTCCCGCGTGTGTATAATATATCACTACTAGTTGTAAATAATTCGTAACTTTTGAAATTGAATCGAGGAAAACGATGAAATTGATATTTTATGCAACAACTTCTAATACAGTTGAACTTATTTCCGGAATTCAGGACAGGCGCTATGCATTGTAATTATTCTCATTGCAATTCTGATATAAATTTCGTAACTCCTGTGACTAATGCAATTATGAAATTCTATGGGGAATCTTGTTGAAATTTTCAGCAAGGTCTGTATGTACTTTGGAATGCAGGAGGAAGTTTCAGATTCGGTTGTTGGTGAAATATGTTCCAAACCATTCTGAGAGAATTTTATGCATGCTCATTTTCTCAAGGTAACGTTACAGAATTGAAGGCTGTTTTTTTAGTATTGTACATTTATACAATACAATATACAGTGTGAGAGAACTTGAAATTCATGAGTGCAATTGCAGTTTGCCATTTTATCTCAATCTATTGTACATTTGTGTGAATTTACGTGCGTCCTGCAGTTGACGCGACGCGTGTCGCCCACATACACAAACACGTACATGAGATAATTATCGTTCTAACACGTACGCGAGCACATAAATGTGCACTGTCAACGCATGGCTAAAGCGTAACCTCTAGGTTTAAACTAAACGCTGGCTTCCTCATTAAAATGCCAAACATTCACGCCTGCTCGACCAACTTCCTAACCTTCCTAATTTGGCATTTCCGTGACTTACTACACTTCCTACACGCAATACGCGTCTCCGTTAGAACCCTCTAGTCGTTCGTATTAAAGCTTGATCGGCTTGACGCTTGACTGTTAAATATATAATTGTGTTGAGCCAGTTAGGCCACAAGTTATACTCTTGAGCAATCACATTTACAGAAATGCGTTGGTCATTCTACACGCAAGGATCTCCATTTTCATGATTATCAATTGAAGTTTCTGGTGAAATGCGAGTACTGTTACTAATAATTACTAATTATATAAACATACCTAATATGAAGAGTAAAAACAAAAAGATCAGAGAAATTATTTCAGGGAGTGAAGCAGAATACATACGGGTCATTGTCACAAAGTTTAAGTTTTGATATCTCTACTGTATATCAAAAATTTTAAGCAAATAGACTCTAATTTTTATACATTTATTTAACTGTTATCTACTAAATCCTATTTAAAAAATTAGATGAAAAACATGTTTTAATCAGAGTTATTCAATAAAATGTTACCATTTCACTCGAAATCCAACACGTTACCCTCAAATAATAGTTATTAACAGCAAATTCAAGATTTGAACCACTGTGCATTGTTAAACGTTCGTCATAATTTTTTATCATAATGGAGGACAGACTCATAAAGTCACTTTTATTATTTCCTTTCATTTTATAAAGGATAGATAACAAAAGAAAAAAAAATGTATATGTATCAGGCTTTTGAAAGGTGTGTGCTATAATTATGTCATTATATCATCAAACTTTGCAATGCTACATTATTATTATTCATCCTACTATGACGATAACGATAATGAAATTATGCAACTGCCAACAAACTTGAAACGTTTTGTAAAACATAAAATTGTCCAATAAAACTGTGTTATCTAGACATAAAACATATTTAAAACTTTAAACGTGATATATCATGATGTATAACATTTCATGACATATTTTCCAATTAAAAAATGGTTTAGTATATTGGAATAGAAAAGGGTTTAAGCACCTGCATGTATAAATGTTCCTTTATTCCATGAGTAATAAAAATTACTACAGAGAATGGAATTAGGACTATCTAGGGCTATAAATTAGTGCGAAATAGGAAGAGATTTGGCTCAGTCGGTTACGAAGCAATTTCGAGCAGCGCCATTCATGCAGGACAGCTGATTAATTTGAGAGGATTCACGCGGTAACAATTAGACTAACCTCGATGAGTTTTGGGCTCATAAGTCAGACGTACGATTATGTCCTAGGAAATGCATCAGCTACGTCACCGCACCTCTAGATCCCAGAGGTTATGAGACTTCATTAGAACGCGTTGAAACTTTGTGTGAATTTCAAACAGGTCACCCTCGTAACTCTCCCTCCTGTGGCTTGACATATGAAGCTTTATTCCTTTTAACGAATTTATACGAGCAAGTAGTTCAATTACTACAAAGTATAAATTTCCCGTTCTAGTTCCTATATATTTCGATAACCCGCAGTCAAGAAACATCATTTTATCAAAGAATATATTATTTAACTAGCAAACTTTGGTTCCCATAAGTTCAAGGTTTTGACCCCTAAAGATAATTATGTCCTGCATTTCATTGATAGATAAAGAAGGAAAATTTCAAAGAATTAATAGCCTTATCTGAATTTTTGCTATGTATTGTGGAGAAAGTTCAACCTAAAGATAGAAAAGTTATAAAGGAGAGCCAATTTCGCAACTTTTTTCTTTGAATACAAAGCTGAATTCATCACTCAAAGGTTCTTTCTTAACAGAGAAGAAAAATATTTGCATGAGTTGTTAGGTCCAGGGTAAACCGGAAGTAGACGAAGAAACCTCGAGGAACCCCGAAGGTAAGAATACTGTGATGTGGAACAATGGCAGCAGTGGCGTGAAAGTTTTGGTTGACGATTGGCCGGCGGACTCGTTTCTTTTGTCGATAAGTTTGGCTTTGCCGATAAGAAAAGAGTGCAACAAAAAGGGCGAATATGGAATGTGCTTTCATTGCTATGTATGCGCCTCTCTGAGTACGATACAATTCATTGTTCGATACCCATTGTAAAAAAATTTTCGCCAAAGTTCGATAATTCGCATGTGATTTCAATATAAGAAAAGTATAAGATTTCAGAAGTGAGAGAAAGGTTATTTTGTCAGTGATTTTTTTCTGGATTTAATGAGATTTCAGTGAGTTAAAAAATATTGTGTATAATTTAAGTGTATTTAAAATTTAAGCGCGGTAATTTTAAAACCTTATAAATTCACTTTCGACACCTTTTAAAATTTTCTAATCTGTAAGCTTTTGTTTTAATTTATATAGATAAATTAAGTTAGATTTCTTTCAATTTTCCCCAGATTTAATGTCTTTTAAAAAATTTTTATACGTATTTATACTATATCTTGCTTCCGCATCACGGATCGCCAATCTTTTTCGGCTGGTGTTGCATTCTTGATTTTCACTCTGATGCACCTGAATTCTGCTTCTATTCAATTTGCATCTAGTATCTATTCAAACACTCCTTTTTTATAACCCTCTTTCATTTTTTTTACACCTTTCTGATTTTCTCTTCTTTTTAAGCTAATATTCCTTCCATGCATTGTGTTTCAGTACTTCTTATCAATGAATAATTCAAACAATAAACTGATATACTCAAAAAATACATACATTCAACGAATTTTCAAAAAATTTCTAAGAAACATTTCTAAGATAATTTCTAAAATAATTTTAATCATTCAAACTGAAACGAACTTTGAATAAGAATCAGAGAATGTTTGCAAGATATTTATTCTAATAATATAACCAGAAAGTATAGACAATCATAGAAAAATTCAGGAACGAGATATTTTCAGAAAATTCTTGAAAAGGCAACATTCAAGCGAGTTAAAATATTTATAAGGAAAACAAAGATCCCAAATTCTTCCCTAATGCACTGAAAAAAAAAGTTCATTAGATTTTACAGAAATAGTTCTAGACTAGAGGATACGGTGGGTAGTTTAATAAAAGTTAAAATCTTCTTGGTTTTAATGTATGTTGAACTATTCTACAAAGAACGTAGAACAGTTCTAGAAAATCTAAAACTCCAGCTAATATGAAATCTATATCGAAGAAGTCTCGAAACTTTAGAGAACAGTTCTAGAAAACGAAAGCCGATTTTGCGCCGAAAAAAATTAAGGTTTTATATAATTATTATTATCCAATTATTTATTATCGCACAATTATTTATTATTACACACACAGTCACTACACTATTTATAAACGCACGCTATGAAAATTTTTATTCGCCACGGGGTTCGAACCCTAACACTTTCGCATCCCACTCCTAATTCCTAACGCACGCCTAAAGCATCGCAGCTAAACCTAAAATCAAATACAAAAACAAAATCTAAGATATAAGCGGGAGACGCGAAGAAAGTCGCTACCAGCGCACAGAACGAGTGCGCAACTCATTTTCTAGAACTCAGTTCTATAAACTCTCAATACCTCAAATATGATTTCTACGAAACTTTTCAACATTTTTTCATGAATTTTTCTATATATTTTATTGAACTCTTTTAAATCGGACTCAATTTAAAGTTTACAGAACTTTTGTAGAGTTATTCCAGATTTGTTCTACATTAAATACTGAAAATTATACAAAATTTATCAAATTCGTTCAAGGTTCGCTCTCATCCCCGACTATAGAAATAGTTCTGTAAAGTCTAATGAACTTTTTTTTTCAGTGTGGAATTCTCTGACATAAAAATCTGATCGGGAAACTTATAAAGTTTTCTTTTCGAACTTGAGTCAATATTTTTATTTGTGATCTCTCGACGATTTGAGTATATCTTATGAATTTCGGATCGCAAAGTTTGTTTCTTTATTTTTTTTTTGGGCTCAGTTTCGGCAATTCCAGATGATCGGAGAACTTTTGGCGATACCAAAGAATAATGGAGAAAACTCTAGGGAGAAAGACCAAGACGGCCTGGGGATAGAAGTGAAGAAGTTGGAGAAACAAAAGAATGGATAAGAAAAAATCGTGTTAAGGAAGAAAAAGTAAAGGTCTAAGGTCTAAGCCAGGAAGAAAGACGAAGGAGAAAACAAGTAGAAAAAGCCTGTTCCGAGCTAGACAAAGTGCTTCCCAGACCTGAGGCTATCTTGAAAGTGCTGTTTTTACATATGTTTTATATCACATTAAAGTTTTCCAACTCCAAAATAATAACGAGTTGTTTAACTAATTGAAATTATATAAATGCCGCCATTTTTATCTAAATGAGAAGAATCTACTATTATATTACAGAGAAAAAGTAAAAAAAAAAACTTACCAAGTATTTCGGCACACTTAAGACAAATTCACTGAACTGGAAGATTGTTTTTTTTGTTTCTTTTTTTTCTGGCCTGAAGGAAAATAAACTTTCCTTGAAGTTCGAATTGCCATGCCAGAAGGGTTGTTCCCACTCGTTTATCTGAAAAGAAATGTAAAAGTGAATATTTGTTGTGCCTCTTGAAAGAAAGATAAATTATTATTTTAGAAATAGATCATTTACTATGCAATTAAATTAGTAATGTTTATATTTTTGTTGAAAGGAAAATTAGGAACTTAGTTCTCGCATTGAAATGTGTCACTTGAGGTTTCTAAATTGGGTGTTGTTAAAGTGCATGTCACATGCAGAAACTCGAGAATTAATCCATTTTTGAGGTAACACCATTGCGCCAAATTTGAGACTTCCAGTCCCTGAAGCAATGTTTCGAGAATTTGTATCCATTAAACATTAATGCCTCAAATATTCATCGATGCATTCCCCGGTTCTCGACATCACAATTGTCTGACATGTAAATTCAGCTCGTAGCCTTTCAATCATGTCAGGGTCTAACTCTGTCACTGCACTTTAATATTGAAGATTAAAATGTTTTGTAGTTTTTATAACGAATCAAGTGTGATTAAATACTTGACGTTTCAATTACTATCATTTAAAATGGTTTAAGAGCATTTATACATTCTCTCTCAAGAGAATTATAGACTCTGAAAAATACTGACATGATGGGCTTTTATATTGAACGATTTTATTAAAAAATATTTCAATTTGGAAATTTAAAAAAAATGTTTAAGGATTTCAAAAGAATTCAAGATATTTCATCTCCGGTCTGAAACCCCCCGACGCAAAATTTCATTTAGTTTTGTATATATATAAATATATATTTTTTTCATCAAAGTAAGTCATTAGAATATTTGTAGTAGATTTTTTACATTTTTCGCATACATACATCCGAATGTACTGAAAGCTTCGTATACTCGGATGAAGCCTTATGCGCGTCGAACATTGATTTTAAACGTATACTTAGCCAGAGAGAAGCGCAAAAAACGGGATTTGCGATTCGGCTAACGCCAAACGCGAGCATATATATCTTTTTTTTTAACGACGGTGTGGATATATAGGGTGCAGATAGAAAAGAAATCACGTCGGTCGCCAATTCCTAGCGTTCTGCGGATCGAAGGTCTGTATATTTGCACGTTCGCTTGTGTGCGTATGTGTACGCAAGCAGAAAGGAACTCGAGAGAGGATTTATGGAACCGAACAAATTTTTAGTACAAAAGAAAGGTAGAGCGCTTTCACGACAATTTTAATTGACCAAATTCAATATATAAACCATATAATAAACTATATATTTATTAATATATAAAATCGGTGCTTGATATGGTCGTTAAAATTAGTTGAATTGAAATAATTGAAGTTACATTCGTTTTCTCCGTGAAGAAAGCTTTTTTAAAGTTTTTTATTTTTTTAATTTGATTCTATGAATTCTGAACACGTCTTTCCATAACAATTAATAATTACAAGAAAACTTACACTTTTATATAAATTCAATATCTATATAACCATTTCTAATAACAGCCTAATATGACTACTTATCCCTTATTTTTCGAAACATAGCAAATACTTGAGGTATCTTTTCCTCAGAGGTGAAAATATGTGATTTAAAAGAACGAGAAAGGGAGTTGAATGGCATAAAAAGTGTATAGACGAAAAAAGAGAGAAAATAGTGTGAGGCTGGGGAGCAAAAAGTGTTGAGGGATGGGACTCTGGAGTGAGACAGCACTGTGTTGAAAGGTGGAAAGAGATCCTGAACGAAGGAGGTAGAAATGGTAGGGGATTGTGCTGGATAAAAGGAGTATAAGCGTAATATCGGAACTCCAAACGGTAATCGATATTACATATATCTTTCCACTACTATTCAACTAACCTTTCCCGCCCATTTCTCAAAAAGAACCTCTTAATATACCTAACTTGAAACTACTTACAAGCCTCAAGAATCACACTCCAATAATTTCAATATTCGCAACATCCACGTATGATTTTTACAGATTGTTCAATTTTTATCGTTTCATAACAAAACCATGCACTGAGACTTTTTGCTTGAATAAGTTAATATCCCGTAAAATAGAATATTGAAAAACATATAAAAGAAATTGAAAATATAAAGAAAATATAATGAACTTTGATAATATTGTGTGATATACTCTCTAAACTTGAATCAGTGAAATTTCACTGATTCCCAGTCAAATTCCACTGATTTTCAGTGACTCTTTTCTCACGATTTTAATCAGTGAAAAATCTACTGGAAATCAGTGAAAAGTCACTGAAATTTTCAGTAGTTTAGTGACGATTACTGAAAATTTCAGTGACTTTTCACTGATTCTCAGTGAATTTTCACTGAATGAAATCGTGAGAAAAGAGTCACTGAAAATCAGTGAAATCTCACTGATTCAATTTTAGAGAGTACTTCATATAATCTTGGCAAGTATTGTGGCCAGTAAATTTAAGCTCGTAATGCAGGTGTATAATTTTGGATTTAGAAATGGAGACGGCACTGGTGCATGCACGGTTGCTCTACAAGGTAAATATTTAAAGTAGAATAAATACAAAATTAATAATATGCAGAAAGCAAGCTCTGGCAAACGTGGTTGTCGCATGTTGGAGTAAAAGGACTCTTGTTCAGCCTCGCTGTTCCTCTCTACCACTATAACGAGTTTACTCTTACCCTATTTTTTTTTCTCTTTTATTTTCCCGCTGCTAAAACTCTAGCTATATGTATCCACACGTACAGGCAAGTTTAATCTTGCACGTTTCCTTCTCGTTAGGCTTTGCTACTTAGCTTCATTTGCATGAGTAATTGTAAGGAATAAGTGAATCTGTTCAGTCCAGTGGAAAAGTGCGGTTTTGGTCAGACTGAATGCTCCTGGATAAGCTTTACTACACAAAGCAAACATTTTCAGTTAAAATTATTGTTATCCTTTGAAATTCCTAAAAATCATCTAAAATTCAAAATATTCCACGAAAACTTTTTAAATTTCTAAAAAAATCTTTTGAAATCGCTTCAAATTCCATGGAATCTCTTAAAATTCCAAAAACTCTTCGATGATTTCCTAAAATTCCACGAAATTCTTTGAATTTCTTATTGATCGAAATCCCCTGAAATCGGTTGAAATTGATTTTTTAAATAAATTTAAAAAATAGGCTTGTTTTTAAGAGAATTCATTTGAATCACCAAAGGTATGTTATATTTTTCAATTTCATTTGCAAATGTCAGAACAGTTAAGCAATTAGCCAACACTTGTCGAGCGAATCGTAATCGCCTGGAGAACTATGCCTGAATGCCCCATGGGTAGAAACCAAATACCACCAAGAGGGGGAGGGGAGGTGGGACGACATTACTAAAATGTCAGAGAATGTCACCCGCCTCATAATCTATGCTCCTCTTTGCCTCCTGAGCCCCTACCGAGCTTCTCCATCCGCCGCATTCTCGCGAGAAATTAATTCAACCCTATTAAAATGATCACTTCTGGATTTAAGTTACGAGCACTGCGCTCCAACGCCTGCCACTTCGTAACTCGCTTCGCTTTTCCATCCGCGGCACCTCCTCGGAAAAAGGATTTAACCTTATATATAGTATATCGGAAGCCATTCGTTGTGTCCAGAACATTTGAACTCAGAATTATGATATTATTAAGTATTATTACCCTCAAATTTATGCTTCTTCATTCATGATTTAAAGGCCACTCTGAGATGGGCCGCCTCTGCAATCGGCAGAGAAAAGCTAATTACGATTTACTATTGAGAATTTTAAATTGTCATTCTAGGTAGTGCCCTAATTTAGGTGCTAATGGGGGACTAATCAGGTCCTAACTAGACGCGTGAAAATTCTTAAGACAGTGATTTTGAGAAGTATTTTGAAAAATCAACTTCAATTCTTATTTTATTTATTTCTAATGTTTCTGGGACATTTCGAGATATTTTAAGGGATTTCAAGAGAGTTTAAGGAATTTCAAAGAAGTAAGAATTTTTATAGTTGTGATAAAAGTGGGACAAATTGTTTAGAACCACACTTGGGTTTTAGAACAATTTCTATCCATGTTTGTTTGAAATTAATATTATTCTTTCAGCTTATAATTATCATTGGTTTAAATTATATATTTAATTTCAAAAGATACAATTAGGAAGATTCTCAAGAATTTAATAATTTAAATATGTATAGTATTGTGATATATTTGCCATTCAGATCAGCATTTTCGCAGTGTTTGGTCATTGGAAACCTAATGGCCAAATAAATAATAAGATACAACATCCACTCCCCTGTAATACGTAGAACGTGACTGCACATACTATGAAAGTTGGCCGTGATTTAACCCACGCTCAACAAAAATAACTTCCCTCTGGGGTCGAACGGCTGTCGAGGAACGGCCCATTCTAGAAATGCTAATTAATCCGCGGAGTTACGTCCAATGGATTCAGCTTTGAAAGCAAATTTAACGCGAAATGCCGAACGTTTTAACACCGGAAGCAAAAGCTATGAAGAAAGTCAAGCGTAAAACTGTTGAATAAATTTGTTCTCGTGTGAAAATATGTATATTATTACATATATTATATATCTATTCATTTTAAAATCATCGAAAACATGGACCCCGTGTGGAAATGTGCCCAGATTAGCCCATACTATAATTGGGCGCCAATATGCCGCCCAACTGGGTAGCCCAAATATGAAAAAAAAATTAAAGAGATTCGATTGTTTTCATTATATAATTAAATAAATGCAAAGTGTAATTAATACTGCATTTTTTTTCAATAATTCATATTCCTGAATTATTAAAATTAAAGTCTTTAGAGCCAGTCACTGTTTAGTCTATACTTAAGTTTTTATCTAGCTTAGAAGCGACGAAGAATAATTAAATTTAAGATTTGATATCAATTATAATTAATTATATTATAATTAATATATTATAATTAATCCATAATTTGTTCATTTGTTAAATATATCGATCCTTTCATATGTAAAGATTAAAAAAAAGCAATAAATCTTGTTTGTGTAAAAACAAGTTTTCTTTATAATATATTTAACATAAAGATTAACCAATTTTACTATTTTATTGTTAATTGGTCAGCCCACATTCAGCTCAAATAATAACTGGGTAGAAAAAATATTGCCCAACTTGGGCCCAACTAGTTTCCCCTAATATGGGTTTTAGTTGGTATGAGCGTTACAACCCAAAATGGGCTCCACTTAGAGATCCCAGTTGGGTCCCTGTTGGTACTTGGGCAAACTATCTGGAACCCAGTCTGGCCCCAGTCGATGTTTCCACCCGCCGAGCAGAGCGAGGAGAACATCAACTTTAATTTTTGTATTTTTGTTAGTTGTTAGGTACGGGTACATTGGCTTGTGCCTGCTTTTAAAGTTTCCCACATACGATCATGATAAATGACAACAGCACACGACGGTATTCTCGAGGTGGTCACCCATCCAAGTACTAACCGCGCCCAAAGCTGCTTAACTTCAGTTATCCAACGAGAACTGGTGCTTTCAGCATGGTATGACTGTTGTCATGCATGGTATTTAATTAATTGTCATATATATATCCTCGGATTTCCGATGTTTGAACGGTATGATTGAAATTTGCTCAGACGACAATCAAATTGATTATATTTTTTGAATCTGGCACATCGAATGGAACGATTTGGATGTCTACATATTTGGTAGCATTAGATCACGAAAGTGGTCACAAAAGATGCAATAAAATTTTCTTTATCTAAATCGAGATAAGTGAAATTCAATATACAAATTTAATAAAAAAGATTAAATGCCAAACATTACATTCGTAAGGTTACAAAAGGCGCCCCAGATTAAACCGCCTTATACACGGAAAAAATATGTCCTATAAAAAGTGTAGAACTCAGTCTGGGAATCTTGGACGGGTACCAAAATGTTGTAAAAATTGTAAACCTCCTTCTATGAAATTTACAAGATATTTCAATACTAAGTGCAAGAAAGTACTACATAAAGTCCTGGACAGTCTAGGAAAATATGAAGCGTTCTAAAACAAAATAAAAAAAGCAAAGCTAACTTCAGACTTAGTAGTCTTTTGTGTCCAAGTTCATATCACACACACGAGAAACGTTTTCGTCACTTAATTAATACACACAAACCTAATTTTATACCTAACCTAACACTACTACATACAACGCAATTCTCTACACAGAATATCGCACGCTGAGTATACCGGTCGAAATGGTCCTTATATACTAACTAGCCAAATCTTCACTGCTTGTGAGAAACGTCACAGTGACCCAAGTGATATTTAATTTGTTTTAACATGTTTTATTTAAATATTATATTATAACTGTATCATTTTATTATTTTTAATATTTTAATGTTTAAGATTTCGTGAGTTTTATATAAGTACACTTATTAACTTTATATTTCACTCTGCCAGCTGATTGTCGACTGCGCATATCGACGCGCATCATTTTCCCAGACTGTCCAGGACTTTCTGTAATCCCAGCTCTTCAGTAATTACAAAACTATTTTTCCTAGACTATTATAGAGAATTTCCAAGACTTATTTGCATTTAGTATTGAAAAGTTTGAAACCTTTTATTAAAAGTCATTCAAGAACTCCAATATTTTGGTACCCGTCCAAAACTCCTGGACTAATTCTACATTTTTTACAGGACTTATTTTTTCCGTGTAGGGTCAAAGACCGTGTATGTTTGAAAGTGTGTTGAATTGGTCTACATAACTTGATACAGATGTGAAATACAAATACAAATTTTGCACACCCACACAATTTTGTATAGGCAACTTTAACACCAGTTGGTTCCATGGCGTCATCTGTTTCCCTTCAAAGGTCGAAATTCCAGAGAAATATGATTGAAAAATTCTATTTATCCATGCAAGATGGTAAAGTTCTGATAGTATTATCGAAGCATTTCCTTGAATTTGGATCTCTCGGGTATGAGAGCGAGAACAAAAGAAATGTATAATGCATACAGCATTAACCGGATGAACGATGACCCAACGCTTAACGTCACAGCGTGTCACGTGCTCCGTCATCTCGATGATATATGGAAAAGCGTCTAGTATCTTGGGTTTATGTTTTCACTCATAAACCTGTACTTGTGGTTATGAACTAAATGCGCGTGTGAATATGGAAAAGACCTTATAAAAGAAAGGTATAGGATAATTCGCGCGAGATACATATTCTGCAAGAAAATCTCGCTTTTATCAAAAAGTCACAAGGAAAAAAATTCTCTCTAAAGTAGGCAATCTATATACAAAAAGCAACTTCTTGGATTTAACCTAATGTCTGAAGTAACGAATACTGAAATACATTGTACACGCGGCGACCATTTTCTCAATCTGAATTATAATAATAATAATGAGTTTTCTTAACTTGAGAGCTCGTAATATCTCAATTTTTCATACGATGTGTATTTCTTGAGACATTTCGATGTCTCAAGATAAAAAACTCACCCTGTATACTAGATTTGCAGTATCAGTATACATTTTGTTTTTCAACCCCTCATTTTTTGGCACGAATATACAACATTCGGTACATTGATGAATTCATCGAGAGAAGGCTCATCCATATTTTGGTGTCAACGGCCTGGGTTGCATATGCAGAGACATATATACACTATAAAAACATAGACACAGATATACATAACGAACCGCATAAGATACGTACATGCACTCATTCCGCATGGCATATTTTGGGGGTGCCTCGCGTAAAAATCGATGCCACGCAATCTGTCGTGCGTGTGTGATGCAGCAATGCTCCACTAGAAACTGCTTGCACAACCATAACCCCGTGTCATTTTATCGTGCACGTATTCTATGTATATATACATATATATATATATATCCAGTACACACGCGGGTGCACAGGGTGCAGGGTGCACCCTGCACAACTGCACCCTGCTCGTGAATTGCGATATGTGCTATGCGCACTTGTGTTTTGAGCGCGTATGAATCTCGTAATGCCATGTCGACCTACACACAGGTATTATACGATGAATAAACGGAAGTACGTGAGTACATGTGGCATGTACAAGCGCTCTTCCGAAACAAACGCTTGATGCACCTATACAGTGTACGTGCGACACGAGATTCGAGAAACAGGAAGAGAGAAGTGGGAAAGTGGTGGTTCTTGAATATTTTTACTTTTATCGTCAAGTGATATTCTTGTTCAGAAAAAATCTGCATTTGTTTATATTAAAGTTTAAGACGAGTATTAAAATCTGCATGAGGTACTGAAAAAAAAGTCAGAGCCTTCAATTTTGGTCAGATTGAATTTTTTTTTTTTAAACTAAAGTGCATTAAATTCTGAAGAGCTTCGCGGTCAGAATTTTTCTCTCCTCTGTTTCTTATTAATATAAACAATACCCATTGTTATATTAGTTATATTAGGGTGCTAACTGGGCAGTCTAAGCAGGTTTTAAAAATCTTTACTCTCTTGAATTCTTTTTAAAATCCCCTGAAATTCCCTAAAATCTTTCGTAAAATCCATTAAAGTCTATGAAATTCGTTAGTCACTTAAAATCTCCTAAAATTCCGGGCAAAGCCGAGTAAATTTCTGCTAGTATTATAAAAATCTCGAGTTGATTCCAAAACGGATGGTTTTTATGGTAATTAAGACTCTTTATGAGTTGTCGAGATTTCGTGAAAGCTGAATTTGGATTTGAGAAAAATCTTTTTTGATCGGGTAGTAAAGCAGAAGTAATTTGACATTCGATATTGAAGTGCGGTTATAACCGGAGCTTAAGCTTTCGCGTTTATTCCTAAAAAGCTTCTCTCATGACTTGACCCAGTATTCATTGCCTCTTGAGCTTAGTTTCCCGAACGAAGTGTGAGCCATAGTGAAAGAGCTAGACTACTAGGGGAAGTCTCTGTCAATAATCGGTGAAAATGGGAAATTGCGCCTTTCTTAACTGCAGTCACCCATTGTGCCTGATCCAGCAAACGCGCTTGAAGATCCTCCTAGTTTCTTAGTGACGTCGCGTCTCCATATTTCCACAACCCTTGGCTACACCAAACCCTCTCGCCTCCTTCGTTTTCCTTTCCTCTTCCTACTCTCTCCTCTTACTAGTTTCAACCAGTTCTTCATCGACTACTCGTTGCACCGTCGATCGTATACGACACGATCTCCGCCGTTGTGTTCGTAAAACAGCCACTTTTCCACCAGTAGGGAGTACTCTTGAGATTTCATTGTTCAATCGAAAGCCATACTTTGCCTTAATCCATCCCCCAACCCTTTTTTCTCACTTATTGCCGAGAATGCTTCGAGAGTTTGAAGTTGTAATTTTATAGTGTGTAAGTTAAGTCAAATGTTAATTCATGATCTGTATTATTTGCTTATACTATTTATTTGAATTTTAGAGAAAATATATGGATGCGAATTATGAACTCCGCGCGCGCATTTACTTTTTTCAAATGTTATAATTTATGATATTTTATTTCTTCTTTTCTATCCATCATTATTAAAATTTTATTTTAAAAAATTGGAGTTTTATAGGAATAACAGTAACATGATATGAATTTTAAAAACTTAACTAATTTTCAAAAATAATATATATTTTTAAAAAATATTTCCTTATATTTTATAAATTAAATAATTACAACATGTAGTTTGCTTCATAAAAAGTAATATTTGTTAGATTGTTTTCAAAATTAACTATGTTTACTATAGTATGGATCTTTCATTATGGTTTTAATTTCTAAAAAAACTACCGCATTTATAGTTGTACAGTCGTATTATTTGAAAAACCTGTTAATTAATTATTAAATTAATTTATTAATTAGTCATAATAAATTATTTAATTGTTTATTTTAAATATTACTATAAAACTGCTTTTTTAAAACCAAGATTTTCGATATATTTCGAGTTTAGACTCGAGATAAAATGATGATAAATGAAATCAAATTCATGAGCGTGCGCAAGTATCGATTGTCGAAAATCACTAAGGATACCTACACAACGAAATCAGGAGTGCGGAATATATAAGCGTTACGATATTTCGACTTCGACTCAATCATCTTTTTAGAAATAGATTTTAAAAGATTTCAAAGAATTTCGAAAGAATTGAAGAGATTGCAAGATATTTCTAATTAATGAATGAAACAATCTAGATTTTTCAAGCGTCTGTAGATTAAATTTTTGAACATAAGCGAATTTCAATAAAGATTTCAGGTGTAGATCCAGGGGTAAGATTTGGGAGTCATTAGCCCCTCGAATGGAATACACACCCGCACTTAAGTGCCAAGGGTCTTCAGCGTTAGTTTTTATCTTGCTGAATTTATCCATCGCGAGTTTAATAATAATTAACCCCTGCACTGGCAGATGCTCGCTGACAGCTCTCCCCTTTCGACAAATTAACGTAGATTTAACGAGAGGACAGAAGCTTCGCTGGGGGTGGTTGATAGAGTGCAGCTGGCCCTGTGCAACAGCACTATTGTGTGTCGTTTTAAATGTGGAGAGATTTTGTAAGTTGACGGCGCGTAATGGCTTTTAAGCCTGAATCTCTCTCCACAAGCTAGAAAGCAAAAGAGAGAGCGAAAGAGAGGGAGAGAGAGAGAGAGAGAAAGAAAGAAGAGAAAAAAGAGAGAAACAGATTTATATAAAATGGGGTGAGATTGTTTACTGGTGAGGGTGAGACTGCAGGCGGGGGTGTTTGAGGGATGGAACGCGTCGTTTTTCGACCCTCCTAGATTGATTCGCTCCTCTCGCTCCTTTTCCCTCCCCCTGAAACCCTCCTCAGTTTCACAGCACTCAAACTCACTCCGGACGTCATGGAAAGATCATTACGATTGCCGAGACTCGGAGGCTATAGTAGCTTTAACTTAGCGCCGGCGTTAGCTTCGACGGCTTTGGATATGCCGTTTCCATTTCATGTTTGTTGGGAGCCCGGGGGCCATTGCTAACGACGCCATTGTCATCGTCCCAGCCATTGTACGGATCCTGCACTGGCTCCACACTGATTGGGTGGCGAGGTGCATTCACACCGTCGAATAAAACAAATCATCGTCATCTTCGTCGTCGACGTTGTGGATAGAAAAAATCGACTCTTTCAGAGATCATCTTTTCAATACGCGAGAGAAACTCACGCGGAAATCATTCCAGCAATGAGACACTCTTTTTTAAGTCAAATATTCTTGATGAATTGGTCAACATAATACTTTCTGCATTTTTTCAATTAAAAATGAAACCATTTTAGGACTAGGAATTTTCAATTGAATATGCCAGACGAAATTTTTTCGAAATTAAAAATTATTTGATTCAACAGCAACCATGAGCAGTGTGTATTGGTATTTAATTAATCTAATAATAATAAAGTTACCAGTAATCCTTTAAAATTTCTGAAACATCTTGCAGTAGACTTTAAAATTTTACTCTTTATTAGTTTTTTCGATAATAAGCTTGTCCTTCGATGACGCAACATCGTGACCTTAATCACAACTCGGATCACGTCTCTACTTTTCCTGATGCCTTCTTATAGAGGATAATAATAAATACACGGGAAAGAATGGACCCTCTTTCAAAAAGAAGCTGCCGCGACCCTTAGATGTTTCTCTTCAAAGTATATTATATAAGTTATCATCAAACTTATTTTCTACAATTTGTAACTTTTCTTATAAACTAAAATAATAATATTATAAGGTATGAGGACAGTTAGAATGAGAAAAATTAAAGGGGACAAAAATAGAACTTCATCATTAAAAGAGACTCTTTCAAAAGCTATAAAAAGATACATAGAACTTTTCCATTCTCAAGATTGACAATCCGCAATTAAAAACGTTCTCGTTATCATCGAATAATATTACACGGAATAATTCGTACAATGTAATTAGAAAAACAGTAATGAATTCTAATAACGCTCACTCATTATTCCTTAGTCTGAAAAGTCAATTTAATTAACCCATTTTACTAAACAAAATATATTTTTCCAATTACTGCTTTCTTATTCCGTATATTCTATGAAAGGTTTTCTTGTAATAAACATACATAATTTTAATCACCGCGAGCTAGTGGAGAGAAAAGCAGAGCTCGTACTTCCAGAAGAATGGCTAATGGGTTAATTAGGAAAAAAATATGTAGAAGGTAAAAATACTTGAAACAAAAACTATTAAAGTAGAGCGAAAGCTGCTAAGCAGAGAAATTGAAAGTCTGAAAGTCCCATCAAGGATCTAATTTAAGGAATGTTTTGCTCGGTACAAAAGCCTTTGAGCGTTAATAGGTTAAGAGGATTAAGCTAGGCTGTGGTGGCCCAGAAAGGAATTTTAGTGTAGTGAGCCTAGCGAGACTTGGCTTAATCTACTGATGCTCATCTTTAAATCACAAACGCGGATTTAGCTTGCGTCATATGCACAAATAATGCAAGTCAGATTATGTCAAAGCCCTAACCAGATGGAAATTTACGACTTGCGCTTTAGTGCGCCAGTAGACTTTCAGTATTGGCTTCATATCAAACCATTAGTGAAACAGTATTAATCCAGTACTGCTTCTGGTACTAAATTAAGTACCGCTTTTAATATACTTCAATTCCCAGACGAGTTACCTTTAGTATTAATCTCACTCAATCTGAATTAGTTAAATGTTACTAATTAATAGTAGTTTCTTATTAATTCAAATAGTTTGAAGTCGTTTACTGCAAATTAGTAAAACGTTTCTTATTCAATTAGTAACAATGATGAATTAAATGAATTGGTAAATCGCTACTAAATCAGTTAGTAAAACTTCTACTAAAGAAATTAGTTACACTTTCGATGGTTAAAAATTTATATAGTAATTTTAAAAAGTTTCACAATTGACGTTATAATTAACGTCACTATAATATTTACAGGTGTCACCGAATTTTTCGATGTAGTATTTTTCATTTTGTAGGCATAACAGGACTAAAAGTTAATAAATGGTTTTAGTTATTTAATTAAACTAGCCGAAAGTAGGAGCTTCTAATATCTTTGTTTTTAATAAATGTAAGACTACAAGTTCAATTGTCAAATTCTAATTAATTCAGCTTTAGAGAGATATCAGTACTGATACGATATCCAATGAAATTTTCACCTGGGTAATGAGATTTTCGAAATAAATGATACATCTTTGAAAATGGACTCCATCAAGCCAAAATGTACCCTAAATTGCATTTTCAATTTGAACGCAAATTATGAAGAAATTGAGCTCAAAATTAAATTTCGGGCGAAATTATAAATTTAAACCGACACAGACGATGTTGGAAGCGATTTGAATGCAATAAACGATTATGAAAGCCATTACCTGTACTTTGAAATTGCTATAAGTAAACAAGATTCGACCTTTTCCGTCTCGTCGATGAGAGTTTCTATTTCGATACGATGTAGTTCCATCAAGGAATAATTCGACTATTTCTGCACATCGAGCAAACGAATACAAATGACTTGCTAAATAAACTTGACGCTCGTGTTTACTTTTAGTGATTAAGAAGTAAACCTCGCATAAACGCCGAGCATAGTACGTGAAAAACATTTTCAGATATTTTTCCGAGAAATCTACTCGAATCTCAATTCAGTCGTGCATCGTGTAAGAGTGTGAATTGAATTATGATGAAAAATGAAGGGGAAAATGAACATTTTCAATCCGTTGCTTCACACAGTTCCCAATGCACCAGACGCATAAAAATTTTATTAAAATTTTAATTAAACTGCGTATCTTTTTTTTTTATTAGACTCGCTACTTTTCCTGTGTATGTGGATGGTTGAAATTCTTGCCTACCGCACATTCTCCTCCCCATATCTCGAGGATAAAGAAATTCGTAGAGGCTTTTCGGGGATGAAAACATTTTTAATACAATTTATAGATTATTAATATGGATTAATTTTATTTATGTAATTTATTTTTAAGAAATGGAATAGAAAATTCGAACCGTAAGTAATATTTAAATGTACCTTACTAAAAATAGTATCGAGTGTATGGGAGTTTTTCTGATACATTAATTGATTCGAATAGAAAATCAAAGGGGCAAGTTTAAGTAGATACGCTCGGGTTTAGTCAGCCAATGCGATCTAAACGCGTTCGATTCTTCGGAATTATTTCTGAGTTATTTTCTCTATTTTTCTTCCTCACATTTGTTTCAAAAGACATACGAAATGCATTTTCTCTTAAGAAAGCTTTGTTTGTTTTTCATTTGCTTTATTTTAGATTAAAATGGTTTTGATATTGATTTTGATTGAGCAGTGTTGGATTTTTATGAATATTTTCCCGGTAGCGTACTCATAAAGCCATAACTCTAACTGTTAGCTGCTATAATGAAAATCGACAGTTTCATGCGTTAACGGGAGACGAATTGCAATAGAATTAGAGGCTACGTCGGGTGCAAAGTTCAATCCCAGAGCGCGTATGGCGATCGATCGAGGATGTCATTATTATTGAATCGCGTACACTCGGCGTATTGTGAGGTTTACCGCGATATACCGTTAGGTCAACCTAAACTTGCGAAATTCTAGTGGTAAATTCAGTAAATACACTTGTGCAATAATTACACATTTGTCAAATGTCAAGCCAATAATATTGAAACAACAAAAATAAACATTTTTCTATAAACATGTCAGTTCAATGCAAATTCTCTCTGAAAAATTTAGCGTTTTAAAATTGGGATTCTGTTAAGATGAAAAAGTTGCAACTTTTTATTCTACACAACTTGAAGTCTTCAAAATCTTCATTTTTAAAAAACTATTTTAAATTTTATTATTTTCGCGATTATTCAAGGGAAGAAATTTATTCCTAAATCTTTAAAGATTTCGATAAATAATATACTGCGACTTTTTAATGATTAACAAAATTATTTTATAAGAAAATATTTTTATTTTTATTTCCTGAAATCTAAAAATTTTACTTGACAAGCCTTTATGATTATTATTAGTTTTGCTCTTTTTATGCAACTATTATTAGTTATGCTAATAGCTCGTTTTTTTCATTTTATTGTACAATTTGCATTGAAGTTTATAAAATGCAACAGGAAATGATATGTCATTTATTATCGACTTTTATTATTCATTGCTCTATACATAACTCGAAACCACTCCAGAATATGATCACGAAATATCGAATTGTATCAACAAAAATGTCAGTAATTTCCACGAATCTGAAAAGTTTATGAACCACGCGCAACTGGCTGAAAATGTCATTTATAATTGACCTTATTACTCTTTATACGGATAATGCGAAAACATTCCGATATGTGAACACTAAATACCGAATTATCTCAACAAAAACAGTAATTTTACCGAAACTAATGGAGGTTTATGAATCTCGCACAGCTTCCTCATGATATCGATTTTCTGTTTTTTCCGATTATTAACGTCATCCTCCATCCCTTCACATATGCTCGAGTTCAGTAACCGAACGTACGCTGCTCTTCATAAGGGGATGCGATAACCAAGGGCGTCACGTACGTGGTCGCTTAACTCGATTAGGAGACAGCCCCTAACCTCGTAATCGAACAGTGAGACCCTCTCAGTTGCAGGTTGCAAAGCTTTCACGAAGCTGCAAGTGTAAGTCACTTACGGATATCAGATTCAGTCATTAAAGAAAAAAGAATTCTTTCAGTCCTTAACAAATTACATAATTAGATACACGAATTAGGATAAAATAGAGTAGAAAGCTACGTACAAAATTGAGTACAAAATGTCATAAAAACACGTAATTTTCATGAACAAAGAAGTAAACAGAAAATTCGCACATATAAAAAAACATCTACATAATTCACATCTGCCTGATACCAAAAAATAATTCTAACTCACACTAGAGATTACACTCAAGCCCGGAAGGTTTTTTGGCTGAAAATCAGCAATCACACGATTTGCAGAATCCGAGAGAATCTCTAAAGGCGTTAATGTAGCAGAAGATTAATTTCCGCTCGGCGACTAGTAGAGCAAAGCGCACTTTGAAGCAGAGTAATCAGAAACTACATTTGGTCATGAATGATACACTAATTGTAGTAATCAAGGTCGGTGTGAAGCTGGGAGTAATTCGGTGGACATAGGAGATGAAATATGCAGGAGGCCGGGTGTGGAGGCCGCAGAGTATGGATTTCCTCGGAGGTCGAGCGGCGAGAGGTTTGCGAAGCGAGGCGGAAACGAGGAAGCTGCGTAGGAGGTTATCAGAACAGTAGAAGATTCAGCACAGGGAAGATTTTTAAATTTCCTTTGGAAACGGCCGATGATGCGGGGAATCTGGAGGTTATGAAACTGAGAACGGTACTCACGAATTGTGTGCACGCTTCGTCACCAAGGCTTCCGAAAAACACGTTCCAACAGTTTCGGATCGGCTTGTTCCAGGCGGTAACAATCGTCCCGTGGTTCGGAACATGATCACCTCAAAACAACGTGTACGATACGCTCTTCTTGGATGAACTGAGCACTCCCCCCCTCGCACGACTCTTATATAGCACCCCCACCCCTCTTACTTCTCCTGATTCTCCCCACTCGCGAATCATCCCCTATATGGAGTCTCTGGCTTCGTGGGGATGGATGCTAGTGGTCCACCAAGGACCTAGGCCGTGTCCCAAATGACAATGTGAAAACTTTGTGTTCTAACCTCGAACCCTTTCCCGCCTCCGCAGCTTCCACCCATCCCCCAGAGTCAGACCAATGTATGTGATAGTACATACATACCGCGGTCGGAATGTCCCTCAGGGTCAAAACGGGAACAGGTAGATTGGCCGATAGATTACCAGATTACGGAGAGATAGGGGGAAAGATAAAGCGACTTGCGATATGAAGGAGATCGAGGATCAAGATCACAGGTTGTGGATGATGTAGATATCAGAGATGAGAGTTCTAGAAGCTCTAAAGCTGATGAAAGTAGTTTGAAGGTTGTTTGGAATCTACGGGTTATGTGTCTTTAGATACTGCAAGAGGGAATCAATTTGGTTTCATTATTGTAATTGGACGTCGTTAAGGAGAATGAACTTTAGGTGGAAGTAGAGCAAAGGCTGGATTAAATGTGAAGGGGGTAAATGATTATGTATATAGGACGATCCTTGTCTTGTGGTTTGTTGAAATGTCAACCAGATACCAGCAGTTGGTTCAGCAGGGGTTTCATTATATGTATAACTTTTTATTCCATCTTCCATCTTTTCGAAATTCACAGCTTCAGTCATTTTTGACTTGCAAGGTTTTCAAATTTTTTTTTTACGTTTTTGGAAAATGTTATAAGAGAGTGTTTTAAGAATTTTCTAAAATCCTTTGTCCAACCCCTTTCCCCTCCGTTTTTAGAAATTAATAGATCTTTCATAAGTTCTAAGAATTGAATATAGAGTAAAAGTGGGGTAAGTTTCAAAAGGATCTATGCATTGATTTCCTAAGCAGGTTGAAGAGACTTTTATGTCAGAGAATTTAAGAGATCGGAGACCTAGGTCATCTGATGGCAAGGAGTTTGAATACAATCCCAATTTCCATTGGCAAGAGTCCATACGTAATTCAATTTATTGACATTCACTTTATAATAGGGGTAAATGGCTGTGAATGGATCCTAGCAAATGGGAATAGAGGAGATATTGTTATAAGGAGGTCGAATTCAAGCTGGAATTTTCGATTGTTAATTTAAAGAATATGATTTGTATATCGGGTCTTGAATCCAAATTCCAACTTTAAAATTCATTCGTTTTGTTTTAAACCAAAATAAGTACTAAAATTATATATTTTTTTCTGATTCTAGCAGCTCCCTTTCATTCTCTTTTAAAATCCACAAAAACATTTGAAACATTATCTCAAATTTGACAGAATGACGGAGGTTTTTTTGAAAAATTTGAAACTCAATTTTCTATTGTTTCGAGAAAAATAGCCGAATTTATTCATATTTATGCGAAAGTCTGGAAAAAGCCAAAAACAGAAGGTGGCGGTAAAATACGTGTCGTCTAAAATCATTTGAGAAACAATATATTTTATCCGCAGATGATTCTATGACGAACGTATCAAGTATGCGTGATTTTAAATGAATTTGGCCTAATTCCTATTTGTTTTATTTCTTAATCAAAATGAAGATTTCGAATTGTGAACCCCTTTTGAGAATAGCTTAAATGTTGTTAAAAGTAGACTCAGCTTAAACTTAGATTAGCTCAATTTTCTTACAAAATTACCAGTTTAATTTCCCATAAACTCTAAATTAATTGGCCAACCAGTAACGTTTTCCATAAACGATGGAAGACATCCAAAGTGTGTAAAAAATGCCTTTCTCCCTCATTTGATGTTATTCGGCCATTCATAATGCAAATTAGGCAAGCTACACTCATCGCATACTTGACGCGGATAAATATCGTTATCCCTAACTGAGCGCGCAACTCGATTGTAGTTTTGGAAAGGGAAGCGCAGAGAAAGGAGAGCGCGATCTTGGCAGAAGCTTCTTTCACGGCTGGGAGACGAACAACCTCCCTACATATTTGTTTTGATTTATTCCTTAACTCAAACTAAGCGTTTCCAATGCGATCAAAGTGTGACTAGTCACGTTTCGTGAGACGTCGCAATAACCAACTCCTCTAATGAGTATTCTATCTGCTGATAGTGCAGCCCTCTGATTAGGTTTTCCGGTATACAATCGCGGAAGAAACATTGCAATCACTTCCGAATAGATCCATTGACAGAGAATAGAACCTACCCAGGGGTGAGAATTCAAAGCCGGTGTTACAATAGTAACTCATCGTCTAGGAGGGGTGGCTTTTCTTTATTGCAACGCATAGAGGGAAAGGTTCCGTTATTATAATTGTAAAGGGGTGCAGAAAAGTGAGTAGAAAGTGGAAAAAACGGAGAGATAAATGAATTATATAAATATTCAAAGTTACGAACTTTAAGTTTAAACTTTGACGCAAATTAGAGAATTTAAGACAAATCGAGGATGATAACTGATACATTTTTTGTGGTCCCAGCCGTCATAAGAAAACAGAATTTTCAATACTTTAAAAAAGAAAGAATTTACAGTCGAAAGAATTCATAGATCTAAAGATCTATAAATGACCAAATGTTTGAATATTTCTTTAGGAAAGAAAATCATTGATTGCTGCTACATATATTGCTGCAACATATACTGCAATATATAAATGTTCGTTGCCGCTCAATATTTCCAATATTATAATGTTATAATATTATAATTAACATTATCAATATTTTAAAAATATTTATGATCGAATAAACATCTGTTTTCTATAACTAAAGTCTAAATTGCGTGAAAAATAGAAGAATGGTCTCTAAAATCCTGGAAAAGTGTGTGTCATAAATATGAGTATAAAAACTCTCAAAAAGGAATGAGAAGACTAAGAGGAATGTGAATTCAAAAGATGAAAAACCAGAACCTTTAGCATGCTAAAAGGTTTAAAAGAGAAGTTTTCCAACTGAAATGACCAAAAGTGAAAAAGTGAGACAGGCAGGCGGGTGGTGCTTTACCTATCGTTTCCAAGGTCGCGACGATTATTGGATTAGTGTTGGTCCAGTGTTAGTAGGTTGCTGATAATGTGATTGTTGAATGTGGGGCTTAATGTTCGAGAGAAAACACAAGATACCTGGTGACCCCACCTGGCTTCAAATCGGCACGTGAGAAAGACCATGAGAGACCAGGCGGGTCAAAACCCCTTGTCGCGTTCTCTCCACTCTAGGAATTCCTTGCTGGACTAAAATTTCCCCTTTCGGGCTGATCGCTCTCCCACCCGATGTCTTGATCCAAACTGAGAAGGGATGGAGGGATTCTGTCGTCATGGTGACGAGAACGAGTGGGGATGAACCGTGGAAGGCCGACGGTGGCATTGATCGCTGCGCCCGTGGACCACAATCCACAACTGTGTTTGGATGTGTTTGGCTCTGTTTGACTGTATTTCACTGTGTTTGGATGTGTTTGACTGTGTTGCCACGGTGTAGAAGGGGTGAATACAAACCCCCACCCTCGTGCACACTGCACGCATTATGGACTTGGTATTTGTATGAAGGCATGCGTCCAAGTGTGGACTTACGTGCTTATGCGCTCTTATGCAGGCGTGAATGATTCGCGACACGCCAGAGGATCCCGATATCAGTCGGGATGCAGACAGGATGCGTCTCATCTTTTTAAATATCGAAATATAGAATCCCCGGACAAATTCGCATCTTCCTTTCTTCCTTTATCTACTCCTGATCCTATTTCTGTTTTTCTATCCCTATCCTTTTTATAGCTAACCCTCCTTTCAAGTTCTTCAAGTTCGTCTCAACTAATACAATGCAGACTTCTACTTAACATAATGTTTGATTTGATTCCTCAACGAAAGACAAATCTAGCACACACTCATTACACATACTCGTAGGAAAATAAATAACGACTAGCAATTATATGCAATTATATGGGAAACATATTGCATTGGCAATTAGTAATATTCAATTACAAAAAAGTTCCAATTTAAAATTCAACAATTTTAGGCGGTTCAAATAAATATTATTTTAATTTTATTTAATTAATTTTATTTAAATTAAATTTAATTGCCAGAAATTTTAGGGGTTTTAACGACATTTCATGAGATTTTAATTAATTTTAAGATATTTTATAAAGAAGATATAATTGTACTTGTTTAGAAAGAAAAATTTCAGAGAGTTGATCAGAGAAAGTAACTTTTGCCGTTAGTAGTTAAACTGATCGTTCAGGAAATCTTCATTTACAAAATGTTGTGTAATATTTGGTCATTTCAATGTGGTTTGTGCGTGTCAAGGGGTAGTGCTTCAAGTAAAGTTTGCGTGACCCAGAGACGTCTCAAACGTTGAGCAATAATTGTTTCCATCCATGGGGTCAGCAAAACCCAGAGAAAATATTGCAATGATCTTTCTATAAGGTTTCGATTTAAGTAAACAATATTCACGAACCTCAAGCGAAATGCGTGTTCACTTCAGTTATATGAGATTCCAAATCAATTATCTTTTATCATTCGGACAAGTATCAGAAGTTTTTGTAACAAAAGAAAAGAAATGTGTGTAACTTTCTAAATAGGTACTTTCAAGAAAACCCTTGACAAATCAAATTCGAGACTTGAATTTTTCTATACCATGAAGTTCATTTATATTTTCAAATACTCACTTTTTTAATTTAAAAAATTATCTCGATTCCACAAATTTTTTTGCAAATCTCTTGAATCCTTCAAATTCGCTGAAGTCTCTAAATTTTATAAAATCCATGAAAATATTTTAAAATTCAATGAGGAGCTTTAAAATCACTTAAAGTGCGTCAAAATTTCTAAAAAAAAAAATCCTAGAAACTTGCTTCTTATCTTCACATCCCCTAATACTTATCAACAGACCTAAAGAGATTTCAACAGGAGATAAATTAATAAGTTAATTTTAAATTAAATTAAATTATTTAAATTAAAATTACTTCAGATATTTCAGAGATATTTTATGAGACTTCAGGAGATACATTACGAGTGTACACCTGACTTCATAAACTACCAACCCCTCGACGTATACGAAATCAGTGCCCATGGTCGTGTGCAGTCCTGTTAATAGGGTTTCGACATTGTAAAAAAACTTCCCTTATCTGTGCATAATGACGGCCAACATCGCGATAAAGCTCCCACCTCAGCTAAACGGTTATAGCGCGTTCTGGCTCGGGAAAACGAGTTCCTGCCGCCTGTTTATTTTCCTTCATTAAAATCTTGAAACTGCCGTGCTTGAAACGACACCACGTTACAAAACTCAGGATTACTACTCGCAAGAAAAAAAATTCCATTACCCTGGGATAGCGAGAGAAAGAGGGTGAAAGAAAATGTTTAGTCCCATCGAATTATAAAGACTAGAAATGTCCGGAAGGACGATTACGGTTAAAAGTGTAAAACTAATTGACCGCAAGCCGCCAACTTCGCGTTTATGAGCAGGCAATTGCAGCCTATCTTACACAATAAAAAGCAAGTGGAATCGTAAATGGAAATTGAGTGAAAGTCATATTTTTCATCGATATTAGTTATACTCGTTTCAATGCTTTCATAACATTAAAATCGAAGGGCTACAATTAGTTTTGATAAGTAGTATCAAAACAATTATTCCATATTAATTTTCAGGAATATAAGTTTTACAGGGTAAATAATCTCTCTGAAGTAGAAGGAATGTGTTGATTTAAAGATGAAATTTTAAATCAAAGTGCCTCTTGTAAAGTAATAAGCAAAATCGTAAGCTTCATTTCTACTAAAATCCACAGCTAACAAATCTTCCTATGACGACATCCTACCAATCTCTTTTACGTCGTCGTACGCCTTGAAGTGCAATAGGAGTTTAAATGACCTTTACAAAGTAAAACGAGCTTGAGACTCGAGAGGAAAACATAAATGAAAGATTTTTCTGTGGCTTGCAAAAGGAATCAACAGACTTAAGATAAAATGCTTGAGTAATAAGCTCGATGAAATCAAATAATAACATTCTCAAAATATTTCACGATGGCATCAATTTACAGAAAAGGATTTCATCTAAACTTTTTCAATCTGAATTAGTTAGGATTTCACAAAATCTTTTAAAAATCTTAAGAACCCTTTTGAAATTCCTTAAATTTTACAACAAATTAAAAAATTTTACAATCCTTGGAAGTCTTCTAAGATCTTCTAACAGCTGTTCTTTTAATAGCAATACTTACTATTTCATTTTAGTAAAATAGTATTCATATTAGTTACTAATTCAATAGTTAAATATAAGGCTATTAATTCAATTAGTCAAATTCTTACTAATTCAGATTGAGAGAACAACAAATTTAATTTTTAATTTATTAATTCAAAAGTGGAATTCAGTATTTTGTAAAAGAAAAAATTTTTTTAAAAACCGAGTACTGCGTTGCAAAACTAATTACATAACGTGATAAGCACATGTTTTAATCGAATCTTTTCCTATAATTAAAAAATTCCACGCGGAATCAGATTTCCTCTCCATCATATAAAATATCGGTACACGCAGATTTAATATGCTTTCCCGGCCGTGCCAAATTTTTAGCCTGTTTGTGGTATTGAAATTGTTGTTTCAAACCCATGTATGCGATGCAACAAATATTTTTCCCAGAATGCTAACAATCTTGAAAATGTGCGTGTTATTCGCGGCTAAGCCAAATGTATAATACACAAATACGTGTGTTTTGTATTTGCATCCTTTAGTTAATTTTTGTATTTGAATTACCTAATTGTAAATATATCTCTAATTTATAGAGATTAGGCTTGGGTTATTTTAATAGCTTTTATCTTACTCTAGGAAATTAATTTTCTAAACATTTTGAAACTCACACATTCCTGGGTGCAGCGTTGCATTTGAGTCTAGAAGCAGTGCACCAAGCATATAGTATGCACGCAAGTTTCTTTTAGTTTTAAATATTTGGCGTGCCATTCCAAGCTGCAGGCAAGTTCATTACAAGCGCAATACTGCAATTTTTAATTTAACGGGCGCCATTTTTTCCAGTGCCGAAGGTTTCATCATTGTTTGAAGTCAGAATCTGAAATGAAATATAAACAAAATATTTTTGAGGTATATTCTCAAGAGTTAACAGGTTATTATAAAAAGCAATAGATTTCATGAAATTTTAAGGAGTTGCAATAAATTTCAAGGGATTCGAAGCAATTTCAAAATATTTTAGTATCATTCAAACGATTTTTGGAAGATTTCCTAAAATTTCTAGGGATTCCAAAAGATTACAAGTAATTAGAAAGAAATTTCAGATTTGTTTTAGGATTGAGATTGAGCAATGTTAATGTCTACATAAAATGCCTAAAAAACTTCCGAAATCTTTGAGACCTCTGAAATTCTCTGAATTATTTTGATTTCCCGTGGAATACCTTTACAATATTTTCAAATCCTTTAAAATCTCATGAAAACCATAAAATTGTCGAATTTTGAATCACTGAATGTGATTAATGAAGGAAATTAATGATTTTTAATGCAATATATTTATCTCGTTTGATGGGAATCGACGAGCGATATTGAAGGGTACGTAAATAATATTTTTGTAGTTAATGTGATATTGATCTTACATTTTTCTCATTACTGGAATCAATAAAAAGAATAAAAATAATCAAACAAAAAATGCTTCGTCGCGAAAGCGCCAACGAGCCACTTCGAACTTCAATATGTGAAAAGAGTGAAAGAGAATAATTTTCAATTGGAAAGTGCTGTGCTAACTCGCGTTTCTACTTTTATTGGTTGGTATTTGAAATTTGCAGGACGCGGTGTTATATACGTGCCACCGACGTCGCATTACAAAAAACTCTTTACGTAATTAGCGTGAACTTGAGGTACATTTCATTATTACTTGTTCAATTCGTTTAATTACCGCCCCATAGATTGCAGACTACGAGACTAGTTTCCGAATTTCAATGATTGATTTTTAGCATGCGTTCTGTATAAGCTGGATTTACATTCACTAAATTCAAGAATTGCTAGCCGCTAATCTGTGCGGTATATAGAAAACCCACAAATTCGATTGGCACGTTTCTTATCGGTTGAAAATGTATAAATAAAATACAAGCAATTTGTGCAATTTTCAATCACGTGTCTTTCAATTTAGGATGGATATTATTGTTTTTAGTCGATTTTTAATAAATATATATTTTCTGATTATATAAAACTACCTAATGTAAAATATTACCTGCTGTAAAGCAGTCTCCCCTAAGTTCGTAAAATGTAAGTATTGGAAAACAGTTTTTGTAAAGCGAAAATTCAGAGCGTTGCCCTCGATTTTATGCTTGTTTAGACCGAAGTCTGTAGAGGACGGACTTTATCTACTTACAGCTAGTGGGATGAGCCAATTTCATATTTGTATCCGAGTTTATATTGATGTTTCTCAACCCTAGGGAGAAATTTTCTGCGTGCACTTGCAGCAAATATCTTTTGCGGTATTCAGTAGTTCGTTGAATATCTTGTTCTTTACGCGTCTCATAATGAGAAGTCAATTAAATTAAGGAACGATGCATAAATATATCTTTACCCGGGAAGAAATTGTACTAGAATCCAGTTGGGTTCTAACCAGACTTAATATATAATAACTGCCCTAGGAGGGCACCCATAATAACGCCTCAGTATTTATTATTTATTAATATATTACGAACTATAAGCCTAAAATAACTTTGAGGTAGAATTCAGTAATTATGGCACCCTAAATCCCAGCATGTCAATTTTTGATCCAAAAGTTGCACTAGAAAACTCAATAGATATCTACTGAATATAACACCAAATATAATACCGAATAAAATGGTCCATTCATCAAAAGCACTATCTTAAATCATAATGTAGCCGTGAATGCATGAAAAGGTTGATTCTCGTCTCTATGTCAGAAGTGACAGTGATCTTGAGAGCGATACCGCAGAAAATTCATAACAAGTTAGGCGCCACGATTGTAGCGCGAAGAGTTGGGGGGTTGTAACTTCCGGGGGTTCCGGAAGGAAACCGCAAGGTTCGCAAGCGTGAGATACGCATCAAACACGCCGCTGGAAAGTTATTAGTAGTTCTCGATATATGTACAGTTGTTCACTAGATGTAAATGTACATGCTGTAGAGCGAATTTAAAGTGAAGTCGAATGGCAGCGCCGAGATGGCAGCAGTGGCGGCAAAACGGTATAGACTAAGGGTAGTTGTAGTGGTAGCGAGACTTGCGATGGCGTTCTCTGTCAGTGGTGTAGACCCATTGTTTGATGGACACAAAACAGCCCGGTCGCGTACAAAGTGGCTGCGTTGCGTTCGCTTCGGGTACGCTGGAGCCAAGGGGGTAAGGGGAGGTGGGGTGGTAGGTGGGTGGCGATGGCAGTGACTGTGGTTTGAGGCCTGAGGAAAGGGCAGGGGGTGAAGGGGCTTGTGAGAGAATCACAGTGGTATCAGAGAGTGGGTATTGTCTACAGAGCTAATCAAAACCACCCCTTTCAGCGAAACACTATATGTATAGCTAGGCTTCTGCGCTTCCCTGTATACAGAATCGTATACACGTGGATTTTCCTAAAGCTATGTAGAGACTTATGTGTACATAAACATATGTGTAAATACGGAAATTCACGGATTCACGAAGCCCGCGAATCCCAGGGAGAAAGCCCTCTTTTTAATAGTTTTTCTCTTTCGCAGAATGTCATTTTAAACAGAAAGAAGAGATAATGTCAGCGAGATAGGAGATGTACTGTGGCTTTCAAAAGAGATGTATGTGCTCTTTTAAGGGATCCATTGTTGATGACCTTCCAACACAAAACGATGAACATGCAAATGCATTTTCCATCTCTCGAAATTCTCTTTATTCGATAAAATATTATACTGAATTTCTGTGGAAAAATTTGAGTGTAGAAAAAAAGTAATGTTAGCAAAATTGAGATTTATAGTTTTAAGTTATTGTGCAGTATATATTAATTTTGTAGTACAAATACGATAATGCAGTTTTAAACTGCTTTTCATTTAACAGATATGCTTCTGTTTCCGGAGAATCAGCCACGTCCCACATACATGACCGTTAGTCGATATTAATTAAGCGTGCCTATCTCGGTCGTTGAGAAACTCGAACGAGATAAAATTTCATGTAGGTAGATATTTTATGAACCATTTCACGTCAAGTTTGGATTCTGTCGTATGGTAAAACGTAAACTCGGTCGCCTTGTTCTGTATATGGGGGTCTAAGAAACCCTAAGGTAGACGAACAGAATTGTTTTATGTATTGAATCTGGAGCAACCAAATTAAACGGCCCTTTCTTTGATGAATTATTACAGAGTAAATCTACGAACTCTAGATTTTGGTGAACCTTACAAATATAATCAAGTGAGATAGTAATTTGAGCCCGGATACTATGCAGTTTCCCATTTGGTTTCCTATGTAGTTACCCATTTCCCAATTTTTTAAAGGCTTCTGTGAATTTTTAAATACATATTACAATTTCAAGCTTTTTAGAGTTGGAAAAATGGATTTGAAAAAAGGAGGTTCAAAAAGGGAATGTTAAGAGAGGTTTGGAAAAGGAACATAAGGAATATGAGTGAAAATAGTGGTGTGAAGAATAATTTGAAAAATAAGGTTGGAAAAGGGATTGAGAAAAGTGGGTTCAAAAGGGAGGGTGGAAAAGAAGATTGCAAAATTTGTTAGAAAACCCGTGTAGAAAAATTTCATGGCGCTGGCCAGACCGTCTAGTTCCGTTCA
>CAJFCP010000035.1:1406699-1466579 GCA_904066005.1 Synergus itoensis | reverse complement strand
TGAACGGAACTAGACGGTCTGGCCAGCGCCATGAAATTTTTCTACACGGGAAGAGTGGGTGGAAAATATGAGTTCTAGTAGAGTGAGTTGAAAAAAGGAATTTTTTTAAAGATCCGTAAAAAGGGTGGAAACAGATTTTTTGGAAAAAGGGTTATTATTTTTAGAACTTACACACATTATTTTCTAAAAATCGATTATTTTGCACAATATTATCATTGCTTAGACGCGTATAAAATAAAAAGTTTGCTTAACAAGCTTCTTAAAATAAAGGCAGCTAAGTTACTTTGGCAAGACGTGTCTGCATAAGCCCAAGAGCAGATTACGTTTCATAAAGTTAGATATGCCATTTGTATTTGAGTAACAGGGCTGGGGATTGGGAAGGCGTGGGAGAAGAGAGATGGGAAGAGACTGTGCGGTCGAGAGGAATGGACGGGGGTTGTATCTCTAACTCGAGCGACTGTAACATCCATATCTATATCCCATGTACCGGGTGCCCAATAAATCTATTACCGAGTCCCATGGGGTTGAAGGCAGCGGGCCTTGGGCTACATGAGGGATCGGCTGAAACCGTCTATCTCGGTTATGACTTCTAGCCAAGGCACGCGTCACGCACCTAAGTAAAGTGCGTGATTCTGTATGCGTATGTTGGCGCACAGTCTCACGGTGTCGGCGCAGTATATTCGTTTTTGAGAATTCTTACGGGACTTTGCTGCTCTCGTACTTTATTCACCATTCGCTGGAACTTTTGCTCGTAGATCTTGGCTTTCTTTATATTACATATCTCTTTATTAAATTCCAAGCATCCACATTCAACCGAATCAGAATATACTTGTTTCGGCTCTAATGAGATCTAGAAACATGCTCTAGATAAGATTCGTTAAGGAAAATAATTTCTGAGAGAATTGCAGATAGTTCTAGTTTTTATGCAGTACTAGAATATCAAGCGCACTAAAGCACGCGCCTTTGTCAACAATTTATGCTGATGATAACTTTAGGAAAAAAGATTTTAAGAATTAAAGTGATTTCAAAAGAATTACAAATTACTTAAAATCTCTTTAAATCTGTCGAGGTAGTGTCTCAAACTCTATGAGATGATTATAAAGTTAATCCCCATAAAAATGGATTTTAGACCGCGATATTAACATTTAAGTTACATTGAATATCGTTGGTGTGTGTGAATTGCTTTTGTATTCGAGAATCATAAGGTGGAGAGCGAATGGATAGATGGTTAGGCAGGGGGTAAGTCGGCGGGGTGAAGCCACTTTTCAGGCAATTGTCATGGACAAAACGGAGAGAACGTCGAAAGAACGAAAACGATAAACTGAAGCGACACGGACGGACGTAGTACGAGTACCTACGGACAGGATAGCGCAGCAGAGAAGTTGCAGCATAGCAGTAGGCCTAAGCGAGAGGAGGCTGCGAGGGTGGACCGGTAATACGGCAGACGGAAACGGGGAAAAAGAGTACCTACCGGAGAATAAAACGAGAAAAATTGTCATTGTGCTCAAGAGATCCGGGAATAACAATGACAAGGGCTGACGCAGCATCCCGACTACAGATCATCCCTGGATATTAAAAAGTCGGGTTCTGTCTGTGTCCCTTTCTCCCTTTTATCTATCTGTGATTCTCTCTATCGCTATGTAGTATACACTATTTCCTCAACCACTGCCTGGCCCCCAACCGCCCCCCCATTCCCTTTCCGATACTCGCGGGATGTTTCACGAAAACAATGGGGGCACTTGCGATTTTGCGCCATCGACTTTTGAGTTATCGTTCTAGAAAGCCTGAACACTCGTTTGACAATCATGCTGCAGGCAAAATCAGCTAAACTTCTGACTGATTCAGGATTGTGATGCAGCAAGTAGTCTTAATTAAAGGGCATCAATTCATAAAATAAATATATGCATACCGAAAATGTTAACCATATTCTTTCTCTTTTTTTCATCCTCAAAAATATCGGAATTACCGACGAATGACGTAAATCGAGTGTCATTATAAAATGCATCGAACGAATGATTTATTTTCATTCCACATATGCATTAAAATTAATCCGAACCACTACATGTCCTGTATATTATGTACGAACTCCTCTGAAACTAGAATTCATCAGAATTCGCTTCGTAAAGTATTCAAAATCTCATCGAATTAATTCTAGCCAGGCACCATTTCACTCGGATAGCTATTAGCGGACTTTATCAGATTGATTCACCAATAATCTCCTATATAGCACGACGTATCGATAGAGTTCAGATAAAATACATTTTTTTTTTACCAATTATAGAATTTGATCACGAATTCACGATGCAGTGATATTCCAATATTTTATCATCAATAAACACATTTATGAGTAATCCTTTAATCTTTTTCAGACCGTCAAGTTAAATATTAAAGGAGGGAGGAAGACCATTATACATCAAGAAGATGGATAATGACAAAAAGGGCAAATAGGAGAGAAAAAGAAAAAAGTAATCGCTTATGAATGTAGGCAGTCTGGTCATCAGGATTTCGAGTTAGTTCTAGTGTCAACACTCAACGAGAGAATTGTTACACATTGCTTTGAAACATGATGCTCGTATTTAGTGTACAGTGTGTGTAAGGGATGATGCAAATGTGACGCGTGCGTGATGGTCGTGTTGTTCATGACATCTAGTGCCCTGGCGATGACGTTTACTGCAACCACGCCTATCTGTGCCCATCCAGCGTCCATCCTGGACAGACATCGACCTCCTTAATTACCAAGGATTCGGTAACGACCCTACCAATTATACCTTTCATCAGCTACTCCCACTGCCTTAATATTATCTGCTGTTAAATTTATCGAGAGGATGACTTTCTACCAGAATTCTTGTAGTGGGTAACATTAACAAGATACTAGTACCCAAGTCGGGTTCTAAATAGTTTGCCTCGTTCTTATTAGGTTTTTATAGAGATTTTCTAGCTATAGCCAGAAAATCTATTTAGCACGTATGAAATTCATGAGAATTAATAAAGTCAATTTAATAGTATAATGATAGTAAATATGATTGCAAACAAGATTTATGTATCCAAGCCATCTCATGTGAACAGTTTGCTTTCATTGTCCATTATTATGTTTTCCAATCGTTAGTGGGAACAATGGCATTTTCCATTTCTCCCATTCCGCTTGACTTTCCATTCTCCACCTTTCCGTGTGTTGATTTCGGTCAACAGTGTCGAACTGTCGGAGTATTTTGCAACGTCCTCCGAACATCTGACCGACTTGGTATGTACATATATGTACCAGCTACTTGGGTACGGAAATGTCCAACGAGATAACCACTCAAATAACGGACAATGGTCGTTTCTCGTTTAAAGTCGAACACTCATACCTCTTTGAACTTGATGTGCTTTTACCTCACATTCTCTCTATGTCGAATCACTATCATACAACATATCGTATCGCCACTTCCACCAAGTGAGCAAATTCCGGTTTTCCTCGGTATCATGACAATGGACGCTAAATTTAAGAGTGCCTTCAAGAAAATTGGCAGTTTCTTACTTTTAGAATCTTGAAGACTTCACATATTTTCGAAATATATATAATACATATATACGACTATAGCAGAACTTTTCCTGAGATTTTATAGACGCTTTAAATAATTTTAAAGGATATTATTTTGTTTTAACGAATTTCAAGGGCTTTATAGAAGATTTAGAGGATTTTAAAGAATTTCATGGGCTTTTATTTGATTTTAAAGGATTTCGAAGGACTTCAAGGGAGTTTAAGAGTTTCCAAGAGATTTCAAGACATTTTAAGTGAATTTAAGGAATCTTAATGAATTTGAAGAGATATAATACTTCAAGAGCTTCAAAAAGATTTTAAAAGATTTTAAAGAATTCCAAGAGATTTGAATTTGAAGGATCACTTAAAATGTATCCCTTGAAATTCTTTAAAATCCTTTAAATCCCCTGTAAATCTCTGAAAATAGTTAAACAATTTTTTTAAATCTGTTGAAATATTTGGAGATCCTTTCAAATCATTCTAAGTGTCTTGAAATATTAAAAAAAAAAAGGAAAAAATGTTCAAAGTTCGAAAAGAATTTCAAAATATCTCAAAAAAATCCGCAGGACTATGATACCCTGAAAAATTTTATTTCTGATAGCCTCAATAATGTGGAAGTCTATACTAAGAAAACACACACACAGACTATCAGTTTTATATATTTAAATATGGGTAAATGCGTAAAAGTATTGAAATTGAAATTGCAAAAGTGCTTAGTGAATTAAATTCAAAACTAAAAAGAAGGAACTTTAGGATAGTCAATAGCCACTCGTAGAATTCTGGCACATTCGGTGTGAGGAAAAATGGCCAAGATTAAGACGATAAGACACATTGATCTCTCACATAAGTTCTCGTAAGACGTAGTCCAAGTAAGCTCACGTTTTCATCGAGACAAATTACTACATGCTGGAACATATTTTCTCCTCGTGAAAGAAAATGTGTTGTATAAGTGATTGAAAATACATATAAAATATCTATTAAAATATGTGATAAAAGGAAACATTTTTCCAAACCGTCTAAAATATTTTTAGCATGATGTATGCAAATTCCAAACTTTCTTCATCACTGTCATTTATCCTTTTCGACACAATTCTGATTTCTTATACATACATTCCAATTTAGCATCTTTTTTTATTTGTATATTAAGAAAATGAAACTGTACTTATGTATTGCAAAATGATTAGCGATTTTATTGCAGTCCAAAGAACAGTTCTGCACGCATTTGGGCAAAAACGAGAAGGATCAAAGCGGAGGGAAGAGTGGAACCAGTCTGTCAGAAGCAAGATATACTCGCACAGCAATGCGATTGATTATGATTTATGAGCCAGTTGCTTTGCTTTAACGATTTCAAACGTGTTTTGTGACACGGAAAATATACCTTGTCGAGAGCATGTTCCGAAATCTGGACGAAGTAACGAACATCTCGAATTTTCTGAAAAAATATTTTGAATTTGAGTTGAGAAGTGAATTCTAAATTTTTCGATTCGGTCCTACCGACATTCTAAAAATCTCTGAAATCTTTGCTCTCAAATTCAAATTTCAGAGTAATACTCCCATGTTCTCTCTTAAATTATGAATTATTTACTTTTATAAAAAGAATTAGTTGATTTAACTTATTAGAGTTTATTTAACACCTGATTTGATCTACTTTGATTAAGCTTAATAATTCTAACACTAAATAGGTTTCAAAACAATTCTAGGTTTTCAATTCAAGTGAAGAAAAAAATCTCCACCCTATATTTTTTCTGAAACCCTAAAGTTTCTAGCATAGTGCTTCCGAGTTGCGAAATTTACGTACTGTGGCGGAGGATATTTCTCCGGAATTCTAGAAGAATTTGGGACGGTCTTATTCAATATTAAGGATTTTACAAGGTTGGTCCACAAGTAGGGGACAATACATCTCACTATATTACACCCGTCGAATTGGACGAGCACGCCAATTGATACCTCAGAAGCCATCCAAATAGTCCTCTCGGGAGAAGGTTTCTTCGAAAGCTTTTGGCAAATTAATACTGCCAACTACCATCGCATTGATAAAAAATTGCGCCTTCTTTAGACTTCTTTCTTTTTGAAGAATATATACATAGGGGAGGCTGCTCTACCAGTATAAATTTATAAAGCGTATAAATATTGCAATTTAAATAAATGACTAAAGTTTTTTGTACTTCCGAAAGCTTATATATATTTATCTAACTACATCTATACAAAAGAAAGTTAATGAATTCATCACTTCGCAGTTTTAAGCAATTTTATAAGACGCAGTATGAGGGATTTCAGAGATTTCAAGGGGCTTTATTAAATTTTTAGAGATTTCAAGGTATTTTTAGGAATTTTAAAAAATTTCTTGGAGTTTTAAAGAATTGTAACAGAGTTGTTGGAATTTGCACTCAGAAAAAAGTTTGTTTGAATCAAACAAACGTATCATTGATATAGGGTCAATCAAAAAATATCTTTGAATTAAACAAAATTTGTTTGATTCAAATAAATTGTCTTTAACTCAAAAAAATTGATTTCATCATATTAAAAAAAAGTTTCTTTGAATCAAACAAATTTTTGTTAATTCAAACAAATTTTGTTTAATTCAAAGATATTTTTTGATTGACCCTATATCAATGATACATTTGTTTGATTCAAACAAAATTTTTTCTGAGTGTGAGGGCCAATATACAATTTTGGAAAGCTGGCAACAACAAAATTATCGAAATTGAAAATTTTCTGAATCGTCCATTTTTAGAAAAAGATAAAAATAGTTTAATAGTGTATTTAGAATTATTGCAAGGAAATAGGATCAACTCTGGTTATCTTTTCAAAGTAGAGAGGTTTGTGTGAGTAAGCAATTTGCGACTGGCTTATTGCTTGCGTATCAGATGTAGTAAGATTCGCTCGACGAACGTTCGTGGTGCGTGAAACTGGTAAATCGATCATTAAACGTCCAAGCTGTTAAATTAACCGCCATCTACTCAGTCGTTAATAAAGTGGCCATTTACTCCCCTATCTAGCTGAAACACTAGTCAATACCCGCGGGTACGTATATATGAACAATGAACATTCACGCGCGTCTAAACTTGTACACAACTTCTCCAAACTGAACTCATCGGGTGTCTAAAAAGAATCTTTTATCAACAAGGTGGAAATACTGTCAAAAACCTTGGCCAAAAATTGGCAATTGGTAAATTAAAAAATTAAAAATAAATCTTTCCAACGGTAATATAAACCAATACAACTCACTAAATCTGAATCAGTGAAATTTCGCTGATTCAGATTAAGAAAGAGAGAAATAGAAAAAAATGAAAGTACACAAGGAAAAACGTAATATTCAAATTTCAGGTTTCGAAAACGTACCTGTATCCTTGAGTGGTAAGGTAGAAAGCTCGTTAGGCGAGCTTTCCTAAGTGATCTCGTATACAACGAGATTTTATGGAAAGTGCATCGGGTTTCTGCATACATTTACTAGCGGTCTGAGTGCCCCCGCTGCCGAAATGACAATTATCGTCCATCTTCAAAAGAGGTATCGAGATGTTCCACCGATATACTTCAAGGTCGTTTCGAAATTTTCGCCAAAGTGAAGTATGAAAAGTGGCCAACGAACCTTCTACGAGACTACGAGCAACACAAACTAAAACCATAACCATTTCCAATAACGTCCGCTTTACTTTACTACCCTTTTGGCTTCAAATTTAATAATTTATTAAATGATATAAGAATTTATTTATTTCTTGGGTGCACTCGAGATTATGAGATATAGTATTAAAACCATAATAGTGAGTGTATAATAGATAAATTTATGTATGAAGGGTTCGGATCTTAAAATTCTTGGATGGCTATCCCTATCATTAATACATATTAGACTGAAATAGTTTCTCTAATAGCATCTTCTCCTGATTGAGTCTAAAATATTAAAAGCAATTCAACTTGCTAGACGCATATTTCATATTCAAAGCGTCAAGATTGTAATACATAGTTCAGGAATAAGATTCTAATCTTAGGAGAATAATATTTTATGTATTGATAAAAAATATCATTTAAAATTTCTTAAAATTTCATAAAACGCTAATAGAGATGTTATAGTAAACAAATAGAGGGTTATCCCAATGTATTTTTTCAAAAGAAATTAAAAAAGTTCAAAAGTGGCACCAAAATATGAAAAAAATTGAAAGTTTGAATACTGTATTATTGTAGTAGACTTAAAAATTAATTTGTCCCAGAGCACGCGGTATTGTGTTCTGTCTTTACATCATTGGAAGACGAGCCAGAGAGTGGATGATACGTTAGGGATGAAATTTGTTTGTCTTGTTTTACGACGGGGCCAGACTGCATCACGCGACTTATTGGATTCTGTTATAACCAATACACCTAAACTCAATGCGCGTAAAAAGAAAAATACAACATTTCACTCACTATGTAAGAACCAATAGAGTAAAAATTTATCAAAAAGGAATTTTTAAGAATGTTTTTCAATGTTTTCTAATGCTATTCTAAAGTTAAAGATTTTCTTATCATGTACCAAGTTGAACGTATGGAATGGTTTAAGGCTCTGCCTAATTATTCTTAACTATTTTTATTATGTAGTGACAAATTAAGTAAATTAAAAAATAATAATAAATATGTAAGTTATATAAATACGAAAAAAGTAGAGATAGACCCTAGGAAGATAAAAAGAAAACCTGTAGAGTTATGTCATTGCGGATATGCGCGGATCTTGTAGAGGTCTTAAAAACATGTAAGTGAGAATTATAAGAGGTTCTAAACAGGGCTAAAATAGGTCCAACGGGGTTCAAAAAGGGACATAGAGGGTTAGGCCCTAGTACCTAAAGATCTATTTAGAACTATGCAGGGCTTAAGTAGGGCTAAAATTTCGACTCGGAATGTGGTACTTTATCATAAAAGCAATTTAATTTCACCATGCAACAATAAATATTATTCACTAAAACTAAATGGCCTAGTTTTAGCAAAAAATATTTATTATTGCAAATATTTATTATTGCAAATATTTATTATTGCATTAAATTTGCTTTTAAGGTAATTACCGCATACCCTTAAAAAATGAAAATGTTGACGTTAAAACCAGCAATGAATAAAAACTGACTTTCCGTGCACGTTCTCCAATTCTCGAGAATCATTTTCCGAAGATCCTATGAAGAAGAATGACATTCTGGATCACGTAGTAGCCTTTTCATCCGTCTAGACGTTTTTCTTCTTAACCCTACGGAACCTTAAAAGAACGAATTGGTACGGTGGTTACCTCCTTCCCGTACACCTTCACGTAAGGCGCAACCTAAGACATCTAAGCTAGGGGTTAACCCGGCACCTGGTGCACATTCCCCAGAGACTCTGCTTGCTATTCGTCCTGCGCACTACATTTCCTCTTTTCGTCTTACACTGTCTAGCCTTCTTCTATACTTTTCCCGCCGATTATTGTCTTTCCTCTATATATCCGCGAAAGCGGAGACACCTGCTCGAGGAGAATAGGAAACTTGGTGAATTTATGACCAGTCCCTTAGTGAATTAACCCTATTGGGAATAAGAAAATTTCATGAGATATTCTCCTTAAAAATTAATTGTTCAGGATATCAGATTTTTGCAATGTAACACTTGCGGAAAAGATGTTTTATTGCATCTCAAATATGAAAAAGAGTTTTTAATGTATTCGCATTTTTGACGAATGTACACTATTATTTTTTTGAAAAAGTAAAAATTGTGGAAAAAAATGGGATTATCTAAATTTGCTCATATGGTAATTAAAACATGCCCTTAATGAGGTTTATGGTGCTTAATATCGAAGTCAAACGTTTTAAAAATTATCAAGGAATTTCTACATTTTTCCCAAGAGCGATTTACCTCTGATTAAAATTGGGTATATGTTTTCATATTGCAGCAGTAGGTATATTTATATATACAATGACCTTTTAAATCATAGATTGTTTATCCAATCCCATTTAACTCCACTTCTTTTTTTTCTGAAAAATAATCACCCTCTTCGTTATTCATGCTTCTCAAGCGTGTATATCTCCAGAAACACCCAAAAGACATTCCGAATCTGGTTCCGGGGAATCCGACTTTATGTATAATAAAAAAAAGCGCCGAAACTCTTGCAAGCAAGGCGGCGCACATAATAACAGAAAGCAAGACAGCCAGGAATAAAAGGGGTCCAGAGCCTAGAGAGTCTAGACACTCTAGACTAGGAAATAGTCGAGAAGGAAGGAAAAGACGAGCCGAGCCGAGGAAGAGGTGGACGAGTGGAGACAAAGAGCAAACCCGGAAGAAAAGAGAAGAGAAAGAGATCAAAGTCGAAACGAGACCGCCTACCATCGTATATATCCATATCGAAAGAGATCTTGGCTGGTTCGAAGGGTTGTGGTACCGACGTAGTGGAAAAGAGGGTGGGTGGGCGAAAGGGAGTTAAGTCGGCGGCAAGGATAGGTAAGGATGAAAGAAAGATGGGCGAAGATGCATTTTAAAGCTAGCTCCTCGACGACAAGGACAACCAAACAGACGGGGCTGTGCCTCAGCTAAAATGTGGAAGTTTCGAGCTTCCGGCGGGCCCCAAGAACCACCAAGAACCAGAAAAGAGCATGCAAGCGCGTGTAGGTGGCTAACAAGTAAAATAATAAAATAGAACGAGTTCTGGCGAGTCGATACGGCGGGGAGCCAATGGGAAAGAGGTATACGTCGTGACGTCGTTGGACGCCTGGCGTCGCGAGGAGGGTCGTAGGTGGAGCCAACGGAGCGACGCCCAACTTCGGACAGGTGGAAAATGCAGAAATACAGGTGTAACGTGAGATTCTTAATATGGCCTCGATTCGAGTGTTCGGAAAGCTTTGATCGAGAGACCCGCATTTCAATGACAATTTCATTGTAATCGAGAGGCACAAGTTGGACACTCGATGAAATGAGTTCTGTTTGGGGGTGAGGTGTCGCTGGAAAGTGGAACGATGCAAGAGAGTTGGAAAATCTGCTCTGATTTTGCATTGAACGATTTCAGGGTATAGTCGACTTGGAATTTATATGTAAAAAAGTAAAGAGAGAAGAGTAAGAAGTAAAGAATGCATCTATAATCGGATTAAGGGTGTTGGACTGAAGCTCTATCATCAAAACTCAATTTCTTCATTTTACTCAAAGAACATTAAATTTTTTTCACATTTTTGTAATAAAAACTGAAGGTCACTATGGGTTGTTTTCTTTAAAAAATTCGGTTTTTATTTATATATAAGGAATATTGTTCGAACTATTGAACGAATTTCTTCGCCTATCATATTTAGTCATAAAGTGCATTATAATGAAGAAACTAGACTAAATGAGCTGAAATCAAATGTTTCAAAAGAAAATGACCTTGAGCGACCTTTCATTATTATTTTCAAAATCTGAAAAAATGCAGAGTTTGATATTTTCTTATGAGAAACACAATCGATGTGAATTCTTTTCTATTTTTTTACATAAAACTCAGAATGTTTTTAATTCACCTTGAATTTTATGAATTCGCCTTAGAGTGGTTGAATGCATCCCTAAAAGTTGCATTCCCAGTTCTCACCCAATCCTCAGAATCTTAAAGCCTAAGAGTTCAAAAGTCAAAGATCTAAAGTCAAGACGTTGTCTGCAGACGTACGAAATGAGTATTCCACGTAGGGATCAGAGCTAAAAAGCACGTAGTCCCGTATTTCGTTGAGCGAATACTCTGACAGTCGAGTTGAGGTCGAAAGGGATGAAGGTGATAGAAGAACTTGGATGTAGTCTGCAGGAAGGTACTACTCAGGTGTTACGACTGTGTATCTACACCTGTGAATGTAGGTGCATGAGGTTTACACATGTAACCGTATCGCGCATCTCCGAAACGTTGCAAATTTTATGCGGGGCAGAAAATGGCACCCGGGTAACTGCCAGCCGCGGATAAACTGGTAAATACTTTCCTAGGGAGTGAGAAGGGGAGGGTTCAATGGACACTATTTTTCGAAGAATCCGATTTCATTCATCTCCATACGGAAACGTGCTTTTGAATAATGACGCACCTCTGCTTGCAGTTTTTCAAGATTCGGTATTAACATTTAATAAATATTTATACCAAAATATAGCACTCGCACGAATGATTCTTCATTAAACTATTGAATACAAGTTTAATACTTTTCTCTCTTGACCATGTCCGCTTGGACGTATGTAATGTTTGAGGCTCCCCGTTCGATCACCAAAGTTAAGCAAAGCTTCCTCGGTTATATTCGGATGGGTCCACGTTGTACTACATAAATAAATTTATAAACTTCTTAAGCAACTTGTACAAGGTACTAATAACAATCAAACTAATTATTTATCGATTGGATTTGTCCGCTTGTAACATATCCTATGATAATATATATTTTTTTTTAAATTTTCAAATGGTCAAAATAAGGAGAAAATAATAATATTCAGTTAATTTAACGAATAAGATTATTTCTATTCCATAATTGAATGACTTTGTTAAGAGTTTAGAGTTTCATTTAACCTCTCTTATTAAATTAATTAAAACTTACATTCATAAATAGAAGAACCTAATCGTGTACAAGATATTCCATTACTTGAATTGATATATCTATTCTCAGGCCTCAGCGTTATTATTTTTTCATAAAAAAATGTCCACTAATAGAGATGGTAGTATAGAAAGTAAAAATAAACTTGCAAGGAATTATAATATTAACAGCTAATAGTACCAGTTAATTTTGTGCACATGTTTATAATTATTGCTTCCGAGATTGCTTCAGAAATTACTTTAAAAAGTTTCACAACTTCTTAAATTCATATAGTCTGCTGTAATCTACATAAGGACGTGTTTTATATTCTTTAAGATGTATGAGATAGAGTAAGATCAATAAGGCACGTTCTGGCATTGAATCGCCCTTGACACTGGGATTTTTGGTCTATCGAAAATTGAATCTTAATAGAAGTAGCTAATATACGTAGGAGCGAACCACTTTCCAATGGAATTGTCGCTTACAGACAGAATGTTCATAAAGAAATGAAAAAAGTATCAGGAAAAATTATTTCAGCTTGTCAAAGCTTGAAAAAATGTAATACATCTTGAAATATCTTGCTTAATAGTTTAAAAAATAAATATTGGAAGAGTTTCCGAAATTGTAAAGTTGTTGAACTTGTAAATACAAAAAAAAAATATAATAACAGGTGCAGTGAACTGTACATGAAGTTTTAATCAATGCATTAATAATTTTTCCAGTCTGAACTTTATTCACTCTTCTCAATAAATTCCATTAACTTGGAAACTTTAATCTCCTTGAATCTCGAAGTAACTGTCAGTTAGGCTCTAGTACTTATTACTTAAAAATTTTAATGGGTAAGTTGTTATTCTGATATATTGACATTTAAGCCTTCAGTTTTCATGCTTTCTCACACCACCAAAAATTTTGTAAAGCATTCCTAGATTCACGGATTAAATGACATTAATTTTTACTCTTAATTTTTTTTCTCATTAGATTTACTGGGATTTTGGAAAATATTTGAGAATTTGAAAGGATTTAATGTGATTTAAAAGAATTTTACGCGATTTCAATAAAATGCAAAATATTTCTAGATATTTCAAGAGATATTATAGAATATTCAGGAATTTCAAGAAATTCATTATTTTAAAATTAAATATTAACAGTCAGGTAAAAAAAACAGTCACGGAAAGTTCAAAGAGAATTCAATGTAAATATTAAATATTATTAAATATTTAGCTGTATAATCCACCCTGCTGTTGTACTAAATGTTATATTGCGGGATTCACAATAATTCTATTATACTGAAGTCTGGGTTTATTTGTTTGATTTTCAAACAGTAATACATAAAAGACGTCCTTTTTAAAACAGAGTGCGCACAAGATAAAAAGCGGAGGGAACGGTGGCCGGTGATTATCTTCCAGATAGATCCGCGTAGCACAGATCATACGATTTTGTGCCTTTACGTCTGCGAGTGAGCCGGAATAAAAATGGGCTTTGTGCGGTACGCAAATGGCGAGAGGTAAAAGGAATAATTTCAAATGGAGCCCGCATGTGACACACACGTTGAGTATGCTTTGCTACGTCATGTGCGCACGTACCTACGCTGTTACGATGTGCATACACGTTTCAATCGTCGACAATTCTACGTCCTACATTTCTCGCCCTTTATATATTTCGTTCAAAATACCGTTTGATACTAAAGCTAATTATGAGTGATCATCATCAACTTCTTATAGTTACCCGCTTATAAATATAAAGTCCTTCTTACGATAGAATCATCAATATTATCAACTTTAATCCACACCATTAATGAAAGATCCACTAGTGAATATAGTAATGAATATTATCAAGTCATGAAAAGATCCACGACTTAGTTCAGGTACTAACAAATTTATATAAGCATCAGGATAGTGTGGAAGGAAACTACTACTAAACTAAGAAAAAAAAACGACTAGATATCCATTATAATTAAGTTAAAGGTCCACCGGAATCTCCAAACCAACAAGATTTTGTTCTATTTTGATAATGGGTACAAATGTTTAGATATGTCACCCAATTTGCGTCTTCCCTATGGTAGCTATTTTGACATTGTTCCAGAGGTATTATTGGCACCAAAATTGACAATGCACCCAGAAAACAGTTTCTTTAAATCAAAGAAACATTTCTTTGATATACGGTCAAAGAAAAAATTTCTTTAAATTAAAGAAATTTTTTTTGATTCAAAGAAATTTTCTTTGATATGAAGAAAAATTTTTGGTTTAATTAAAGAAAATTTCTTTGAATCAAAAAAACTTTCTTTAATTTAAAGAAATTTTTTCTTTGACCGTATATCAAAGAAATGTTTCTTTGATTTAAAGAAACTGTTTTCTGGGTGTGCACTTGGAGGGTAAATATTCCACTCACTGAAAAGAGAGTTGAGCAAATAATATCACTAGTGTACATTTAATCTAGACAGATTCAATTGTGAAGTGAAAAGAAGATGCTGATGTAAGAAAAGTCTGCGATATTCAAATTCAAAGTCAAAATTTGCTCATGGCACGGGCCAAAAAGTAGAGTCCTCCCGTAATGTAGGGTTGATATGCATCTCGGTGCCTGCCAGAGGCAGAGGCAGAGGCAGAGGCAGAGGACTCTAGCTTATTAATATTAAACAGTGCCACTTTTCCTGCCGGGTGAAGAGATGTCGGCCTCGGGGATTCCCCTGTTCGCCACCACGCGCCTATAATTTCTCATGTCCATGAACACTTTTAAATAGCGGAACAAGCAATCCATAAGCTGAAGGGATTGTACCCCGATCCAACTGGATACTTCACCACCCGCCGTGCGCGCAACCCTGAATGCACTCACTCAACTTCGAGAACAGGGGTTGCTTCTCGTTCAACGAAGGAAGAAAACATTTAAATTTTATTGCTCCTGAAGCATTTCCGGCATTCTCAATTAAAATCTCCTGCACAATGCATTTCTTTCCATTTTAATCAAACTTCTCAACCCAGATATCAAAAAAGCTTCCCTAAATATTTTCTGAAGTTCGCAATGCAAAGAAGAAGCATTTTGGGGAAACAGAAAAAAACTACTGCGCAGACAATGGCACCCATCCGTGTATAGCCGAGTAAGGGCTTAACTTCGATGATCGAAGGAGTAGTTTTAAACAGTTGCATGTATCAAAATTCCAAACGATATGATATTGATCTAATTAAAATGAAAATATCACGAAAAAAAAGTTTTCGTTGATGAATGTTGGGAAAACATATATTTATAAGGTTTGTTTTGAAATAGGCTTCAATTTCACGAGTCTCTTTCAGTTTTGTGTTTATCCGCCTTGACCCAAATTCAGGTTTAATCAACAACCAACTTTTGTTTCCTGTCGCATTAGAACGTTGAATAGCGAAATTTTATCGATACCACGACCCGAAGCGGAGGCTCGGCAAGGCATTGCAGCCAATAGTAAAGCTACGCTGTATTCGTATTCGTACTTTGAATAGTTCGATAGACGCTTTCAAATTAGAATGGATGCCCATTTGCGAGCTTGCGTGGCATACATTCGTGAATCATGAAACTGACGTCTTTTGACACGGAGAGGACGTCACGGCGGAAACGCAACCTCCGGCGATAATGTCCGTCAACATGGTGAAGCGACGGTCCTACAAACAATGTACTATTGTTACCAACTTATTCCATTACAGATAACTCTTCGTTCATTGTTTCATGTCTCTTGTCCTCTTTCTCTCTTTCTCATAGAGACAGTCTTTCTTCCTCTGTATCGTTATTTTCACTTGCATCTTTCCCTTCTGATTCGGTTGTGTTTAGCACTAATTCTTGAGTTTCTTAATTGTTTAATGAATGAGTAAACGAAGCTCAATGGAAGAATTGAAGATAGTCTATCTGGTTGGTTGTAAATATTAATAAATCGTGACTGAAAAGCCTTAGTTGTAGAAATGTAGCTTAATTCTGGCGTTTTAAATGTCACTATAACGACATTTAAAATATGGTAATAGCAGTTACAAGGTTTTCAAAGTTTTCTTATTAGTAGAGAATGTCCTATTTTACTAATCTCTCTTTACTTCTCTTCGAACCCCTTTTCCAAATTATACTCATTTTTATAAACACTTTTTTTTAAACCACTTTTGGTTTGGAAAACGAGGTTTAAAAAAATGTTTTTAAGAAAAGAAGTCAGAATAAGGGTGGGAAAAAGGGTTTGTAAAACAGGATTGGAAAATGGGTTTTGTAGATGTAACTGCCGTTTGCTACGTTTATAAACGAAAAGGTGTAATTTGAGTTATTGAAATATTGAAAAACATAATTTATTTTCAACTATCATTGTTTCTTTTGAAACTATTGACTGATTAATGCTTCTATTATCATTTTGTACATTTATAAACAAAAATATAAACCTTTGGCAAATTATTTTTATTTTTATTTTTACATAATGGAATTTACTTTTATGTTCTCGTTCATAAACGTTATAAATGGCAGGTACAGAGGTTTGCAAAAAGAGGTGGAAAAAGAAGAATCGAGAAAAGGGTTCCAAACGATTAGAAAAGTAAGTGCACTATTATCTAATATAATATCATAGTTTCAATGTTTCGATCTTTAATTTGCATAAACATAATTCTATCCATTAATATGTCTGAATCGTTACTTTCAGTGACAGTTAGTAGCTAATTTGAATGAAGTGTAAGTTAAATAGTATAATGATTGAAGAAGTAGGGAAGCAGCTGCTAGAATCGGTGGATTTAAGTCAGCCGCGGAAACATAATGTTATTTTGCAAGGGAGCGTCTTGAATTTATCCCTTAACTCGGTAATACCATAAACAGATACCAGGGATTAAGTCGGCAACCCCTTTACCGTACCATGCCTTCTCGCAATCTTTACTTAGGAGCTACCTTGTACGACGAGCTAGCTAACACCCCTTTAAAGACCACTCAAGCCGATCGCGGGATTTACTTTAGTCGTAATTGTGCTTACATTTTAAGGCATAGTACATCTTAGACTCTCGTGTCACCTTTCACTTATCATTTTTAATTTTTAATTTTAACTTTATTTACTTAATATTTACGTAAGAAAAATATACAAAATTACACGATTCTAATTTGAAATTCAACAATTTGAACATTTTTTCAATTTTCAAAATTACCATTTGTTTTATAAAAATCTAATATTTTGGAAAGCAGCTCCATCATAGTTTTAACCGTCTTCCAACAAATTTTATACCTTTTTTCGTAATCCAATTCTCATTTACCGTATATTGTTATCTGAATATAGAAAAAGTGATGCGCATTTTACAAATTTTGAAGTCGCGATTACATACAGCAGGAAATATGTAAGATTAGTAAAGCTGCTAAATGCATTACAGATTCCCATTCTGGTAACGGACTCGCGCGGCATTCATATAATCGGAGAGACATGGAGCGGATTATGAAGGAGTAAAAAGTATTAAAATCACGTTGTATTTTAGTCCGTTGGTGTGGAGTATCCTCGATGAGGAAGATCGACATGGAGGAAGGGAAAGACCACACAAGCGAGAGATGGCCGAGGAGCGGAGGTTTAAAGTAGAGTATGCTGAGCAAAAAGGGAAAGAGACAAGATAGGAGAGGGTGGACTCAAAAGAGGCCAAAAAGAGATGGAAAATTTGAAGGAGGGTGAAAGTGGAAGAACGGAGTGTATAAGTGCTCCGCCGGCAGAGATGAGAGATGAAAGGCGCAGTGCGCTCGAGGACACATACATTTCCTAGCGAAGGTAGTACAAAAAATGTAAAAATGTATAAAAAAAAGAAAGATAAGGGAGAAAAACAAGACATATCCAGATAGATCGATCGTCACATTTTTGTCAAATAGTGCAAATACAGCTTTATGTAAAAAACTCCCTCATGGAACTTCACAAAACTTCTCTTTCAAAAATGAATACCTTATTCCAGATGCGTCAGCTTTTAAAATTTCAATATTTACTAATGATTTTTCTGAGGGTACATTGTTTCAAAATCGTAATGAATTTACATATACATAGATATACATATACATATACATATACATATGTGCACCTAATGCACTCATCAGTTAACTGCACTGAAATTCTGAAAAGATGTTTAACAAAGAGTAGGAGGAATGCGAGAAGAGCAAACATACAAAGCAATGCAGGATGACTAATGGCCGGGAAAGAATTGGACTTTTTAACGAAATAACACTATTTCGGTTAAAGAATTTTCGCGGTTGGAGGCAAATGTGTGTGTAAGTGCGGGTGACTCTGCAGAAAGAGTTTCCTTATTGCGAAATAACATTATTTGTAGTTCATTAAATCAATTTGCCTAATTTTAAAATGCATCAATTTAAAATCCGGTTAACCGGATTTAATGTTGAGTGGTATAAGAATTATAACTGTGATTTGACAAGAATAGTGGGTGTTAAACAGGACTGAACAGGACCATAAAAGGTTTAGATACTATTTTCAATCTATGTGTCGCATGAGAATTAAAGGACAGAGGATTATTCCTCGAGGGTGAAAAGGAGGGTCTGCGAGAGGGTTGCAGAAAGATGGGGTGGAATTAAGCATCTCGCCTGAAGAGACTTCAAGTCACTTCAGAAACGCTCCCATCCCTTCGTATGACAAGGATTAAAATCTGCCTCCTAAAGCTTCCTAACCAACCTCACCCCTTTCGATATTAAACGAATATTTCGATATTTCGATACTGATATATCCCAAAAACTTCGCTTTCCAGCTTTGACTAGACTTAATAATTTCTCCACTTTCTATTATATGAAATAGTAAGTCTCACCTGTTACCAAAGTGAATTAGTAAGAACAAAACTTACTAATCTATTTAGTAATTTTATTTATTAATTGAATTGTTCACAAGGAATTTTTCTTCGAACATTAATAATGTCTACCCTATGTATAAATATGTTAGTTTGGTCATATTATATAGCTGTTATAATTTATTTAACAGATTTTAAAAGATTTAGGAAAATTTCCAATAATTCTGTGGGATTATAGAATATTAAAAAAAATTTAAGAATTCTAATGGATTTTAAATGTTCTCATGAAATTTTAAGGAATTTTAAGGGATTTCTAGTAATTTTAGAGATTTTGACAAATTTGACGATATTTTAAAGTTCGTACTGTTTTAATTAGTAAGAAAATACTATTAATTAGTAATATTTAATTAATTCAGTTTGAGAGAGCACTTATTGTAATTTTTCTATACAATGTTTCTACTTTAATTTTAGATTACCATTGATTCTTTATTAAGATTGGTTTTAGACACGGTTTTGAAGGCGGCACTATAAAATGTTTATATGGTACTTCCGAGGCTCTAAAAGTATATCTTTAACTTTACGATTCGACTTAACTTAAGCATACTAGAGGAATAATGAAACCTTAAAGCGAGGGTGAAAGTAGTTTGACGATGTTAAATGAAAGGACGAGTATTTGGTGGTATCGGGTACTGATATCCAATACCATTAGAGGAGTGTACATACAACCTAAAGTGCGGCGGACGAGTTATGGATGTACTTCTGTCGGAGTACATGTGGCATAGGATCACCATAAGGTGGGATATTTCGTGAGACCATATTGAAGTCGCACATAGTCGCTATTTGCTCCCTACGGGAATTTCAGGATCACCCGTTGTACCTAACATACACAAGAACACTGCAAACGACTCGAAAAATAATTTGCAGTTCCTATTCCCCAGGGTGAATGAGAATGCCCAGCAAGATATTTTAGATAGATATTGTGATTTTTTTTTTCATTTTTTCAGTTCTTTTATACTTTTTTAATCTAATCTTTTAAGAAAATGTTTTAAATCCGGGTATATTTCTACTAGTGAATATCATAAAAATAGAAAATAGAGGAAACTTAAAACTGCGTGACATTGTTGATATATTGTAAACATTTGTGATATTCTACTCATTAATACATATTTTTAAACGGTTTATGGGTCTTTTCCCTTACGCTTTGACTTTTATTTTGATGGAAAATATCGATTGACGTTTGCTGACAATATATAGTAAACGCTTTATGGGTTATGAAATTCGATTTCATGCTTCTTAATCGAGAGTTGCGAGATGGAGAAGGTTTTATTCGCTTTCAACACCGCAAACTGCGAATGAAGGTGATTTTTAAGATTATATGTATATGTCCAAAAAGTTTCACATCAAACTGTCGAGAAGACTCAAAGATCGTTGTTTCGATGCAAACGAAAAAATGTTCAGTGTGACTAAACGTTTATGGGCACTTAGAGTAACTTTTCTTCGTGTAACGCTACATGAATAACTGATAGAACGATGTGGGGGCGAAGTCGAGGTCTGCTGTATAAATTCTAGGAGGTTGTCCTGCCCTGGTTCCCCGGGGTATTCCACACCCCAAATAGAAACATAAGGGTTATGTTTGATAGATACAACCCAGCTAAGTGCTTATCGTATTTCTGAACCTATTTCTATCTGTAAAAGCGATCATCTTCCAATTTCTTCAATACCTGTATACCTTCATTTTCCTTAATTAGATAAAAAATTGATTGTCGATTTTTTACATTCTCGTTAGAGAATATTCACTCTGACGTAAAAAAAAAAAAACTTAAAGTGTGATCTGAAACGAAAATGTAACAGAAGAGAATAATAAACCGAAAATTAGTAGGTATTAGATATTATTATTAGGTATTACACGGCACCCATCCAATTAATAACCGAGAAGCGCTGCTTAACTTCGGTGATAGGACAAGAAGCCTTAAACATTTCCATACGTCCAATTGGACACATTTAGAAATATTTTTTCAAAGCTTTTAACTTAGCTTTATAAAATTCGTTTAAATGCTAAAAAAGTGGAGTTTTAAGTTTAGCAGCTTAAAGACAGTTTTCAAATTCAGAGATATGACCTAAATTTGTAAATACGAGGTGATATCAAATCTTTCAAAAGTTTTCAAGATGATTTCAGAAGATTTCGAAAGTTTCAAATGAATTGGGCATAGTGAAAACTAGAAAGACCTAAAATAAAAATCATTCAAAAACTACCTATATAGGTTTAAGAATCTATTTTTAAAAATTTGAAAAGGGTTATTATTTTGTTTTCGATTAAATCTAAAATTATTTCTCTACTTCTTGTATATATTATTGTTAATTTGTGTGTAAAATGTTTATCAACAAAATAGATTTCGAACTAACCTTACTTGTTTATAGTCTTCTGAACCCTCTGACCTTGAGAAGTCTTCTCAGCATTTTTTTCAGCATCCGCATGAGCATTCATCCTCATCACCAATGAACACAATAAATTACACTACACACTTTTTTATTCACTTTTATACCGACCGATAAATAAATATTAAAAGCAAAAAATATAATTAGTTCTACTTCCAAATCAATTTGTGATTAAAACTCTAGACTTTACATAGCAATACAAAAAGTTGAGATAATAATCATCAAAACTTTCTCCAAACTAGATTAAATAATTCCAGGGTGTCTAGAAATTCCAGCGATTTAAATTTCTTAGACTTTCTGAATTAATAACTTAAGGCATTCAATGCTGAAATTTTTTTTAATATTCACAATAAAACTGCATTAATATATAATTGCAAATTGTAACATTTTTTCAGTACTTTAAATATAAATAGTGCTAATAATTAATTAGAATATTGCTGCAGTAGATTGCCAAACAAAAAGTGGTTAGAATTCAACTTTTATTAAATAATTTCTCTAATTTCCGAAATAAATTCTCAAATCTAAATTCCCATTTCATTTTTCTAATGAATTGGAAATACTCCGTTCCCTTTTTATTTTACTAATAAAACAGGGAAACAGGATGTATAGATTGAGATATTTTAAAATTAATTAATTCCCAATTTCATAATCACAAATTGTTTAGAAACTGCCTAGGCAAAATGTATCTTAAAATTCATTTGATTTTTCAAAATAATATATAAAACGTAGAAGACAAAAAGAATTAAACACTTTTTTTAATTATAAAATTAAAATTGTAAAATTCTAAACTTCAAACTTAAAAATTTAGCACCTTGAATTGAAATACTTCTACATATTGCTAATATTCTCCTGAAAAATTAAAGATTTTCACATTTTCAAGGTTGCTAGACACCCTGAATTAATGGACAAAGACAAGAATTTTTTATGACAAGTGGAAATTTTCTTTTGAAATAAAGCTTTTTTATTTTATCAAAAATTAAGAATAGAACTAATTTTCTGATTCTAATAAGTATTTTACTCTAAGAATTAGAACGTGAGATCAAAAACACTGCTTCTAAATAGCCTTAATGTCCACTGACTCGTCTTTATCAAATTTCAATTATTAAAACGAACAAAACAACGCAAAAATGACACACAAATGACTTCTCGATTTTCCGATTACCGATTGTCACTCCTGAAAATTTTTTTTTTTGACGACGAAATACTAATCGGAATATGAAATTCAACCTCCGATTACGAAAACGAACCCGGATCGATGTTTTTATCCGAAACTGAAACAAATAAAGACTTCTGTAAGTACCACTCGACATTGACCTTTAGGGAAAGATGAAAAAACTTTGAAATTAGATTACTCACACTGTCAACACCTAACGCAAGTGTTTTAAGAGGCGATTGTTTCCACTTTTCACTTCGTGGCGAATTTCACATTTACATCAGTTTTTGTCCACTTTCTGATAAAAAACGACAAAAAAGTCGATGTAAAATCCTGAACGTTGTAAGGTTGTAAAGCAGCTGAGCGTCTGCGAATCTTAAATCAGAATTTTCTGATATCGATTGTCTTTCCCGGAAACTTTTTGTCGACGAATCACACTTATTGGAATACGATATTTAATCTCGGATCACGAAAACAAACACGGATCAATGACAATGCTCACTCGGAAGAAAGAATTCGTAACAATAAGCGACACTGGCCTTCGAGGGGGGGCGCCCTAACCTGCCAAATTAGATCACTTACACTTTGAGTAATAACGCGAATATTTGGAGGAAATTGTTTGAACTTTTGCACTTCACAGGTCCGGAATGTGGTGAACTTCACCTGGAGAAGAGTTTTTTGGTGAAAATCGAGTCGAAAAGTTCAATAAAAGTACAATCTCGACTCCCGCGCTCCGAAAGTGAAAATTCCGCACAGACGTGTGAACTAACTGAAGGTTGAAACAATCATAGATCGATATTTTTCAAATTTCGATTTTCACTTCCCGGAAACTTTTTGTCGAGAGGGGGCGCTCTAACCAACCAAATTAGATTACTCACAATTTGACTAATAACGCGAATATTTGGAGGAAATTGTTTGAACTTTTACACTCCACAGGCCCGGAATGTGGTGAACTTCACCTGGAGAAGAGTTTTCTGGTGAAAATCGAGTGGAAAAGTTCACGAAAGGTACAATTTCGACTCCCGCGTTCCGCAAGTGAAAATTCGCGCTACTGTTAGAAAACAACTGAGTGAAGTGAGCGTTGACAAATCACATGAATCGAACACAATCATAGGAAATTTCAAATTTAAATTCGTTTTCAATCTGGTGGATATTCGAAACGAAAAAGACTCGCAAAACTTTTAAACAAGCGAAATCTTTACTAGATTTAGTATTTGATTTTTACGGGGTTTACTAATTTGTCTAATAGTTCTAAATTAAAATGTAGATTCGATTTTAAATTCAGATTTTAAATTTCACCGTGTCAATGTGAGCTGTGATTGGTTTACTAAAACGACAAATCACCAAAGTACAGGGCCGTCTATAGTTTCTTTTTTTTTGAACACTCTAAATCAGATTGATATTTTTATCTAAAATTATCAATTTTGTTAATTTAAATGTAGCGTAATTTAAGTTGAATAATTAAAATTCCGAGTGAAAATTGGTAATCAAAAAATCTCGATCTGTGATCGATTTTCAGTTGTTTTCACACGTCCGCGCGAATTTCTTACTTGTTTAAAATTTATAATAACATCTACATTTTTTAAGTTCACAAAATGTCAACAAAAGTTTTTTATTTTGCAGTTTTAATCAATGTGGGAGGAAAAAAGTTGAAAAATATAGTACATAGAACAGTTTAGATGAACTTTTCGACCGCACTTGTCTGACATGACGCTGGCCTGATCTACTTCGAAACCAGGTTAAGCCGGACAACGAGAATTAGTAGTTGTAATGAGGCTGCAGTTCACCTCTACTTTCGAATCAATTTTGATTCAATAAGTCTAACAATTAAATTTATTTTTAGATAAACTGTTTGCTAATAATGAAACTCAGTTTGCGGAACGGAAGGGGAGGGTAATTTTAATCTTGTTATTTTTCTAATACCGTGCAATAATTATTCGCTCCAGATTACAATGGGTCATAAAACTACAATTTAATAAAATTTTCTCTTATTAAAATCGACCTTATTTTTCAGATGAAATGCCATTGATGCAAATTTTTAGAAGTGACGATGGTTTCCGCACAGACGATTATGATTGATAAGGTAATCAAACAATCTTCTTCAGAGCGATAAGTGGAGGTGGATTTCGTTCTCTTTTCGCGGCTAACGACCTATTACATACCCCGGGTGAATCAACCCTCGTCACCATACCAATATCCATTGTACCCACTTCATTTATAATCGATAAGCTCTCTGAGCCATTACGAGTTTCGATCACTGATAATTGATATAGAATTTACTAACGAATTGCAGTTGACGAATGTTCCAAGAACCTTCTCTACATTTCGAATCAATATCTTATGATTTATTTTTTCAATTTAAATTCGACTAATTGAAGTGTCGTGTAGATATTCAATAGTAAATAGGAAATCCCCTGAAAAAAGCCAGTAAAGAGGAACTGAGAATAAGAAAAAAAATCCGTCGAGAAAACAAATCCTGTGGAAATCAAAGGCATCTTGTGGTATTCTTTTTCAATAGTCGTACAAAGGGTTTAGAGGATAAGACCGTCGGTCCTATTCCGATATGTGGACCATCTTGAGGCGACAGTTTCCATTCACACCAGTCGTTTCATAGCCATCGATAAGACTGTGTAATATGTAATAAATTTCACGAAATTTATTGGTATTTTAAGTTAAAATTACTTTTGATTCACTCCAAGTCTTAAGATCTGGAAAAAAGCAATTCATTATGCTTATAAGGATCCCAAAGTAATAAATAATGAAAAAAATGTAAAAGCAACAAACATTTTTTATTTATCAAATTTGATCTGTTGTTGAAAATTTTCACATTTCTATATTATATTTGTATTATTTATATATGTAATACAACTATTGGAAAAGTGAGATAATTAAAATGTTAGTGAGAAGTTTGATTTGTGAGGAAATGAATGACAGTGGAGACATTGATGCTTGTGACTCTGCACGAGGCGAGGATCGTAGAAAAGGTAGACATTACTTTGAGTCCTTCTTACGGGCCACTAGGGGCTACATTAAAATGCCTCGAATTGTTTACTGCCCTTTCCACCTTCTAGCCAAGCCTTGGTAATATCCACTGTAAACCACCCCATCCCGGATGAAACTCACCCGGCTAAAACTCTTATCGCAGAATTATTTATAAAATTACCACAAGCATCTATACCTTCCAAGCGGAAAGAAACTTTTTCTATAAAAGGTTTTATCGTTTTTTTTTCTTCTCGGCAGTCAGACTTCTATGATATGGATAAAAGAAATCAACTCACGTTAACTTTACTGTAGTTTGACGTAACTCAAATTTAAACCAAGCTATGGGGTTTTAAAAAGTGGGCACCAGTTTCGACGAAAATTTAAATATTATCCTGCTATAATTAAAAGAAGCCAGAGGCAAAAGCAGTTAGTTTTGCGGGAGATGTAATTTATGGCTGTCCGTGATGAAGGAGCATATTTTATCATAGAGCGATCCTAATGGATTTGCGTAAATCCGCGGATTTGTACATTTAATTTTTTTTCGCATTAAAGTGTAGGTATGAGTAATTTTTAAAATTTATTAAAGTGGCATTTTACCTTTCTATTGCTCTCTAAAGTCTAATTAGTGAAACTTCACAGATAATCAGTGAACATTTTTACTAATTTCAATCAGTCTAACACTGATTAACTGGATATTCACGAAAATTCAAAAATTGCAGTAATATTTCACTAGTTTTCGAGTAGAATAAGTTACTGAATCAGCAGTACCTAAAATAGGAAATTTAAACAGAATGATCTTTAGCCAAGTCAATTCAGTGAATGGTGCAGAACTAAATAAGGTGAATTTATTTACGAGTTTCGCAGCCGTCGCTCGGCATATCCAAAGTGCCTTCTCCTATGAACACATAAAGTACATAAATCTGTACATAAATTTCTATATCTAGCTGTGTATGTGTAGCAGATGTATGAAATACACCTAAGGTACTCTCCATGTGTTTTCCTCACATACTTGGTTCGTAAAGCTCGGGCGATTTACATTTCTACGTATTTCCTCTTGTTAATATTCAGCGCACTCGGAATATGGGCTAATCGTCCTAAGACCCTTCTGTTTTCCATTAATATATAACGTCAATTCGTTATTTATTGCTATTCTTGACATTAACCGGTAAATAATCAAAATTAACATGTTTTTTTGAATAAAACAACTTGTTTTTTGAATTACCGGATCTGTACCATGAATGAAATAAATTTCATTAAGAGAAGTGACTTTTTGTAAACTAAAAAAACCTTCTAGAAGATGGGTTTTAAGATCTACCTAAATAAATTTTGATTAAATGACTTGTATTGTTTTACCCTCTCTTTAGTCTTGTTTCTCTTTTCTTTTTATGACATCACAACTAGTGTACGCATGACAGGTCGCTTTTACTCAAGTAAGGGAAATACAAGAGCCAAAACAAACGTTGAATACAAATTTTGAGTGAAATGAACAATGCCTGGGAGAGTTACTGGCTTCTAATTGAAACCTCCCCCTCCCTTTTCAACAGCGATCCAGGCCCTTCCTTGTTTTCTCTTTTCATCCCGTATTCCAGCACCGCCTAATCGGTCCGCACAGATGTGTGCCACGCTTCTCTCACACTCACTTCCTTTTTATACGCAATTAATTTCATTTGTAAAAAAGTGTTCTTTATAAACAGTGTGTAACCCGAAATTGATAACATTTCACACAAAAACTCCTGACATCCTTTCAAAATTCATTAAATTCCTTCCAATCCTTTAAAATTCATTAAAATCCATTAACATCCCTTACTACATCTCTAAAATCTCGATAAATTTTGAAAATTCCCTTTCAATTCCTTAACATTCCTTAAAATCCCATGAAATTTCATTAAAACCCTTAAAATTTTTGCAGTTTCTCAAAAATATTGCTAATTTGGAACAAAATTTAAATTTCAGTCTTAAGAACGAATCGATAGAAAACAAAAGTGCGACTCAATGACATATGGCTGAAAATTCCTCCCCGAAACGTCAAATTGTTGTCTTATACTGTATACGTATTTTATATATTATTTTACGCCTGAGAATGTCTCTATAAATGGAAAGATCTTCGTTTAGTATAGAAAGCAGGTTTAGTCGGGTAAATATTTCAAATTTAAAACCTATATTCATCTCTCTATGCAGTTTACTGTCGTAACCTCTTAAAATACATGTAAATATTACATTGGTAATAATTTGATAAACTAAAATATGTATATTCCTCGTACTACCTAAAATTTTAACAAAACGAAAAAATCTGAAATTTTCTGTATACCCATTCTGTTCTAGCAGCAGGTATTTTTTTTTACCGGAATGCGAAAAGCATAAAGGCTAATTTTCTTCTCTGTCCGTGCTTGACAACGTATTTCTACACGAGCGGTCTTCCGCTATAGGACGGCACTATTTTTAATAACCTAATGGCTCTTATGCGGTACATTATGCCCGTTTCCTCCTTTGTGCTCATTCCTTTATTCGCAATCTGCACAAAAATGTCAAAAATATCTAACGTTCCTCCCTCTACCTGCATACTTATACATTTTTGCCTTATACAACGAAACGGAAAAAGTACAGCAAGAAGGGTTGGTTTAACTTCCTACAACTAAATTATAATTTTCATTTGAAAATATGTGTCCTTTTGGTATAATAAATATAAATAGGCAAGAGCATGTGAAAGGGGTTTTTAGTTTATTTTCTTTTTTTTAAAAGGAGAAATTTGAAAGTGCTCTTAAAAGTCTAGAACGATACCTAAAAGAAAAAAAGGGGTTGTGCCTCAGGGTGCCTAGACGTTTGAAACCAATTCTCTTCTCAGTTTGCACCCCCAGCCTTTTGGGCGAAACCATCCCCGATCCCCCTGAAATTCTTTCGATTTTCTCACACATCGACTCGTTTTCGCTCCCTTCAGAAGTGGATAGCGTTATGGCTTCCAATGAGAGGATAATTTCCGCTTTTTTGTACATCTCGTTTCAAATACGACGCAGATTGAAAAAAGGAAGGCTGTAAGGAGTGAAATCCTTCAAAATTGTTGATTCTCTATTTTTCGTCCTTTTTGAGTCTTTTTGTTCGACTTCCGTATTTACAAATCAGTTTCTAGAGAAAGGTGCCTTTGTATTTTTTGAGAAATTATAATGATCGAAACCCTGGAAGAAATTCTGGATAATTTTTGAATTCTAGATATTCTACCTACAATAAAATGTCATCAGAAATTCTTACATTATTCTGAACTCTTTTGAAAATCCCTTAAAATTCCTTAAAATCGAAATTGCGAATTATGTTGATTATACATTTTTTAGAGAAAGATATAAGGAGAGTTTTGCACAAGTTTTCATGAATTATAATGAAAAGTGAACACAATTTTCTGCGAATGATGCTGGATAGCAATGAGACGCGTCCCTAAATACGTTGAATAAAAAATATCCGATTATGATTCCGAAGGCGGGAGTAGTCATATTTCAACTCTTTTTCGAGTTTTACGATCGGACGTTTTTAATTTCCCAGTATTTCAAGAAAGAGGGGATGCAAATTGTGACAGAAAAGTTATGCGCGTCGTGAAATTAATGCCTTTCCGAGCATTGGGGCTTAATAGGTCGTTAGATACTTAAACGTATATACCTGCGTATGCCCGACTGTAACAGTTGCGCGAGTAGATTTATAGTAGGAAAGACTTCGTGGAGAGAATTGAATCAGAGTAGTCAATTCTAAGAGGCTTTTGTCTTTTCCTATAATTTTCAGTCGCTAGTATATTTCCTCATTCTGATTGATACAGGCAATTTATTAAAATTTCATAATTTATTTAAAGGATTACAAAAGATTTCAAGAGATACCCTCAAAGTTGTAGAAGCCTCCTCGGAACACACACTCAGATTTTCAGTTTTATGTATATATAGACTCGTATATAATTATTAATTATTTCAGCATTTAGAATTATACATGTTACGTAAAATCAACTAATTTCATATAATTTTTAATAGGTCGATTATGACGATTGGTCTAGCATCAAATATACCATATTTCCACGCACGAATCTGCTTCCTAGTTTTCATCCTCTACTTTATTTCCGCCTCAGACGGAAGCAAATATAATCAAAACATTCAGATGATACATAGACAGCCCAAGGAATCATTAGTAGAGAGAAAACGACCAAGAGCAGGAATACATCATGAAAATAAGGTACTGTAATTACTGATTAAATTTTTTTTTTAATATAAGTAAGACAATTTTACTAAATTCATTATCCGAGAATAAAATTAAGATTAATTATAAAAGTATCTTACGAACTATCGATTGAATTGATAGAAGTGAATAATACAAATGAAATATATTAACGACTTTAATACTTGAAAGAATATTACTTAAATAATTAAAAAAAGAAAGGTATCGATCCTTAATGTCTCCTTACACAAAAGATAAATTGACGAACACTGTTCGTCTGGCATGGTTGTAAATTAATTAGCAAGAGGATAAGCTCATCGCAGGGAAGAATGAAAAACAAGTAAATGGGAATGATACTCAATGGTATTTTAATATCTCAGACATTGATTTCTTTGCGAAGCCGTTGTCTTCCTTGGCATCTCTCTTCCTCTCTTTCTCTCTTCATCTCTTCATCTCCTCCTGTCTTTCTCTCTTCCTCTTGCGTTGAAGAGGTAGATTCTTACACCGGATGACAAAATGACAAAGGAGTGGTCGCCCGGGGCCAGCGATATTACCGTTTCCGTTTCGGAACTATGCGAACTGTCTACCTCCACCTTCGAAAACCTCCCGCCGAAAACGACCCGTGATTGATTATGCTCCTTGCAATTTTGGCTGTTGCCACCCTCGCAAATGCGATTGATCGATGTGTGAAAAGGCCACGGCTGTAAAACAGACGAAACCGCAAAAACCAAGATGTTGCGCCCCTATTAGTATCGTAGTGATTAAAACGATTATGTCAGGCGCACCACTTTCCACTATAATTTTATCAAAAGAAATAAAAGCGGATGAATAATTAGAAGAAGAAAGAACAATATTTTTTAGACCCCTTACCCTTTCTACACATATTTCTCACCCTTTTTCCAATCTCCTTTCTTCAACCCTCTTTTTCTACTCACTTTTCCAAATCCCTAGTTCAACCCCCTTTTTCCATTTTCGTTTTCCACCCTCTTTTCCAAACCCCTTTTCCATCCTCATTTCTAAACCCCTTTTTCCAAATCTCTTTTCCAATCTTTTTTTTGCTCGATATCTAAACCTCCTTTCCTAAGCTCCTCTTTCAAATCTATTTTTCATACCTTTTTCTTACCCCCTTTTTTACCTATCTTCTCCTACCCTGAAAAAATTATATACTTACTCCTATGATTCGTGATATCCCTTTAAATTCCACGATTTCCTTGAAATCTCTTAAAGTTGCTTAATATCCCATCAATTATTGTTAAATCCGTTAGAAATACTTAAAATCCCATAAAATACCGTGAAAAGTATACCACGTTTCCGTAAAACGCCGTGAAATTCTTTAAAATTCCTTTAAATCTCATCAAAAGCCTTAAAATTCATGAAAATCAAATGGAATCCCGCGAAGTCACTTATATAAATTCTCAAATTCCACAAAACTCTAATAACTTCGGTGAAATCCCATAAATCCCTCAAAATCTGATAAAATCCCTCATTATTTTCTAAAATACAAGTAAACATCGTAAAATTCCTTTAAATTCCTGAAAATTTTTTAAAAAATTGATGTAATCAAACGTACTTGTCTTAAAATTGAAAAAATTTTTATTAGAAGGGCCAATATTCTTGAGTTTCAAATTGGAATCATTTAACATTGTATTACTTTGTATTATGTATGTACTATATGTATTTGATTATTATTAACTGTTCATGCAATGCTTCCCGCGCAATATAACGCGCTTATAATATTGCTACTGAAAAATAAAAAGCAACGTGTTAAAAAAAATCGGTTTCTCATAAATAAATGAAAACGTCCATACTGTTATGTCTTAGAAATTATTATAACACACCTCTTAATTTTAAAAGGATAGGAGAAATAGGAAAGTTAGGTGGTTGTTCCTCTTTTTTGGATAAGGAAAAGGATTTCCCTATACCGGGATGAGGATAACCGCTAGATTTAAGAATAAATACTCTCAAGATTTTATAGTTAAAATGGACAAACGTTTATTGAGTGGAAAAATTTATAGGCTGGCCCCCTTCAAGACATCTCTGTTGATCTCGATCTGGAAAGAAGGGATAGAATTTAGTTTCTAATCTTCTTTCAGATAGATCTTTGACTTTTAAGAGAAAATTAATTAATGAAAGATTCTTACCTTTTTTTAAAGTTTAAGAAGAGTTGAAATAGAGTATGGATTCTTAGTATGATGTTGGTTGTGTTGATTCACTTGAGCACACTTAGAATTTGGTAGACTTCAAAGACAAACTGGACTTCACAGACTCAAAATTTAGAATAGAGGTGTAGCAGGTTCAGACTCCAAAAAACAGACTGACTCGTGTGATCCAGATCCTCTGTTTTTATGGTGTTTTTTACACATTAGTCATCGCTTTCCAAAATGGCCGCCAATCATTGTCAAAGGGGGTTGACAGTTGAGGGATCACTTAACGCACTAATTATGTTTTTCATTTTTTGAAGATGACACGAAGATGTAAAAGCTTTTAGTAAGATAGAACGTAGGTTCCCTAAATGTGTATAGACCAGGTAAATGGTTGAGACTAATTAGTGTGTCCGACAATCAAGATGAGAAAACTAGAAGGGTTTTCTCGTGGCGACAGGATGTAGATATCTAAATTGGTTATAAATGGTTTTTACTTTGACATCTAAAACGGATGCAGATAATGGAATTACCAGTGATTTTCATCAAGGGTATACATTTCGTATCGTTTGAGAGATCGATGTTTCAAATTTGACAAGTCGAAGTACATTAGTGAGTTTTAGAGATGATGGTAGATTTTATCAGTTGAAGTCTTAATGGGAAGACAATTGCTGAGTTAGATTTTACATTTGTGTGATTTTAGCTAATGCGAGTTTTCTAAGGGGGACGTAGCCTTTCTACGAATTGTCCTTGTTTTAGAATTACGTTTGTATTTGAAAAGAATATAATATTATTGATTATAAAACAATAAGTGTTACTTTCTAGCTAAGATATACGGATTACAAAAGTAGAATTAAAAGTAACTAATATTAGGTCGCGGGTCGCGAGAGATACATGAAGTAGAATTGAAAGTAACTAATATTAGGTCGCGGGACGCGAGAAATACGTAAGATAGATTAAAAGTAATTAATATTAGATCGCGGCACGTGACAATACTTTAATTAAAAGCACCTGTTTGCAGACAAGTAACTTAGGTCGAGAAAGCTAACACTAAACCTAGATTCAGCCCGCCCACATTATCATAACTTAAAATTAAATGTGCAAACTTTCCTGGCTTGCTCGTCTGACAAATGACTTCTAAGAAACATTGAAAGATTCTATAGCATGAAAAATAGAAGCACATTAGAGGCCCAAAGCTCCAGCTCTTTCAGATGTTGTTTCTCTAGAAAAAGAATGAAGAAGAGAGCCTGGAGGTTCTATTAAGAGAGCGATGAAAGAAATGCAACAATCGAGGACAGGAGCGTGGACCTGATGAAGTGGGACGGTCAGGTTGAGTGAAGAAAAAGCGGAGAAAATGTAGACGGGGATAAAGGGGGTGGAGTAGTTTATGTAGTTGAATGCCGTGTGTAATTGGGTATAACATTACCGTTTTGCTCACGTTGTCTCTTTCTCTCCCTCATTTCCTCTGTTTTTCCGACACTGCGACCATGTCCTCTTGACAGTGAACCCCCCTGCTTTTCATGGTTCCACTGTTTCCAGCAACCACCCAACGATGGTTGGCGTACCTACAAGGGCCCGCCGGGAATGAGATGCAGATTGCCAGAGGCCACTTCAGCTGCTAGAGGGAGTGAATTTTTAATAACACCGCCATACCTACGATTCTAGGCTCTATGGAGAACCCATTGTCTTCCCAGCGTCTCCACGCAAGAACGTGAAACGAACGCCACGCATACACGGCCCACCCATTATTATAACGCGCCCTGGAACAGAATAGGGACTGCGAATTGTCGCCGACAGAACAGCCACAGCCTTTTCTACGACTGCCATCTTTCAAAGACACTGGCATACCAATTGTATAGCTTCTGGACCAGGTATCGATATATAATCGATCTCCCAGCACGTGCTTCAAGCTTCGAATTTCATAGCAATTTAGCACTGGATGATAAATTGGTCAGGGAACTTCTTGGGTCAATCTACAGGGAGGAGAGTGAACTAAGTTCTGTGGCAACTTTGCCATGAGGGAATACTCAGTTTCGTATTATATGTATGTGACAAAAATTAACGATCCCTGATGTTGTTTTAGGGTAGCGAGATTGTTAAGTTACTTAATGATTTACTTTTTTTGGAATAGAACTTGATCTGATGATCTATTCGAAAGGATTTGTTGTTTCAGTTTAGAAACCTATTGAAAACCTGTTCAGAAATCAGACCTATTTGTCTGTATCGATTTTATGGCAGTTACAAGACCAAACTCTTTGCCTCTGGCTCATATAAAATCCGTATGGCCTTTGTCAAGTCCTGCAAATCAATCTTGACTGATTCTTTTTGTTTTTTAGACTTTGATACGTATGAAATTCCTGACGGTGGTAGATTGTATGTTGGACAAAGGGTGGGAAAAGCAATTATGTAATAATCCTTTGATGATCCTTTTTCAAATAATGCAGGTGGCACACAGTGGGAATAGAAATGCCCATAATTCCGTTTATGCAAGTGAAAATAACAGCAGTCCCGCTCTGAGAAATTTTCTAGAAAACGTGTTAAAGGCACAAAATGAACTAAAGTGGATAGACCAAGCCGTAAGAAAGATGAAGTTGCGGCAACAAAACTCAGAAAAGTAGAGATTTTTGAAAGATTTATTACTTTAATTTGTCATTTGTGAGAGAGTTCATTGATATTCATTTCTACAATTTACATTCAGTTCCACAGAGCTTGAGAGTACATATTCTTCGAGATCAGCAGCTGCCACTGGTGCTAGAATGGAAGAAACGAGAGACAAGCGAGGCTTTAATACAAATCGAAATTCCGAGATATCACCCGAACACCGAAAAAGAAAATACGAGTCGGATGATTCGCTCGGTGTGCCTGAAAGAATATATTCAGACGAAGAAATGATATTCAAGAGACCCGCTGACAATAATGATTTCAAATACGATAATCCAAATTCATCAGGGTAAACATTTTTATCATTGTCAAGTTCACGTTCATTTCATAAGATTCTTAATTAAAAATAATAGTGTCATCCGAAATAATAAATTGCTTTGAAGCAACTCGCTCTTTTCATGAAATTTATCTTTATATTTTGTGAAAAACATACTTTCGCGAATGCAGGTCAATCGATAAACCAATTAACGAAGAATTGGAAGTATCAAAGAATTTATTTAGCAACCGAGACAATTGTAAATCATCCCAGGAGAACTTTAAAGATACTATGAGTCGTTACTCAAGTGATTATAAAACTCTTCATAAAGATTTAGAAAATGCAGGTTTGTCCAAAGAACAAAACAGTTATGGCGTTTACAAAAAATTATTTTATTGAATAATATATTTTTCTCTTGAAAATATTTATTTTAGTAATATATGTATATTTAGTATTAAACACCTACTCGGGTAGAAATTTTACTAGGGATTGGATTTTAAATAGCAAGCCCCAATTGTAAATAAGGCAAGCCTATTGAGGCCCTAATAGACCCAGTCTAGAACTTGAAGAAAATAGTTTCCCTAATAGTACCCGACTCGCACTCTACTTGCAGTGAGGTCAAGTAGGGCAATTTCTACCCGGGTGTAGGAGACCTAGATAAATCTGTAATCCAACATGAATTGAGCAAAATAATAGGTACTGTGTCATCGGAAAAGTCGCAAACAATGAAAGAAGCAAACGTGGATGAGTTACCACTGTCTTTTGAAACGTTGAAACAGACTGTACTGGAACTGAGCAAGAGTCTCATTGAGTCTAACAAAGGCACGAATGGAAACATCGATGTAACGAACATTTCTAGACTTGAAGAATATGAAAGACAGGGTGGGGAAGATACTGCAAAAAAAGGTCACACGAAGAATGAACATGAAAGGGAGATGTCATCGAGGGATTCAAAAAATTCTAATACAGCTTATGGCGACTATACTGGAAAGATTGACAAAAATGGTATCTTTCTAAAAGCACTGTGGTTGGAAAATTAAGTCAATGAATAAATAATAATTTATCTACAGGTTCGAATTGGTATGAGGATCCTGGATCAGCAGCAGAGACCTTTGACTTCAAAAGAAGGGAAAATGTAGAAGATGCAAATGATTCAGAAAATATTAATGATTCAGAGAACAATTATTTAGAGGTTGATGACAACAATGAAGAATATGGGCGTGAAATTCCTCAGTTGAAGAAAGTGATACAAAGAGTGAAAAGGGAGGAAGAAGATAACGAAGAAGAAAACTTTAAGTTATTTCACAGAGCGGGGTTTGGGGAGTTATCCCCTGAAATTCTGAATGACCGTAGAAGACGTAGCAAGAAAAGTTTGGAAAAAGAAGAAAAGCCAGATACCATTCAAGCCCATTCTCAATCGTTAATTAGGCAAACAACAGGGAACAATAGTGAATTTTCTGTTGAAAGTCCAGATAAACTTTTAATTGAGAAGTCTACTTTACCAAATAAGACTTTCAATTCACGCTCTGTATCGAAAAATGAAAAAGAAGAGGAGTTAAGAAATCTTATTCAGAATAAAAATAAAGAAAATCAAACACTGGGTGTTGAAACCAAGATTGGAAACAATAATCAGACTCAATTAGACTTTAATGAAACTTTATTAATCCCGGATCTTAAGATCTTTAACGAATCTTTAAATACGAGTGATTACAACATTCTAAAAGGGAAATCTATGGATAAGAATATTAGAGAGAAGAATTTTCAAGATTTCAATATAAGTTCGATTGAGGAAGGAAATTATATAAATGAAAAAGAAAATCTCTTAAATTTAAAGATGTATGATTCCGGACTTCCGGAATTGAATAACGAAAATTATACGACTGTAAATAATATTCTTATAGATCCAGGATTGTATTTTCTACTGGGTGGAGGGGAAACACGATCGAGGAGAAAATTATTATGGATAAAGGAAAAACTTAGAAAAGGAAGAAGAATGCTTCAGAAAGTTGATTCTGTGCCCAATTCTGATGACAAGAGGCATTTTTATGAAAATCATTCCAAGCTTCAGAAACGAGCTAATAAAATTGATAGGTTTAGGAAATCACTCAAAAGAAGTCCGAAGAAAGAGGAAGATGAAGATGTTGATGTTGATGTTGATGATATTGGAGTTTCTGAAGATGAGGACAAGGAAGTTATTCAGAATTATAATGATAGGGAAGAAGAGCCTGAGGATCGCTATGTAAGAAAGAGACATGTACCAGTTCTGTATTTTGACTACGAAGAAGCAGCTAATGAAGATGAAGAATCACCTATCATGGCTAAAATCCAATTTAAAAGAAAAGGTTCCTTCAGTATAAAATATTTTAAAATATACTTTTTAATCAAACTACCATAAAAACCCAATAATAACTTAAAATTCCTTCAAAAACTTTGTAATCGGTTCAAATTCTCTTTTCCAGATACACCTAGAGGAAAATATGTCTCTCATTTTTATAAAAAGAACAAGCAAAAAGATGAAGAAGAAAAGATAGACAGGGATAAAGAGAGAGGGAAATATAAAATTCCGAAGGAAGAATTTGTTGGTAATATAAATATACCCGAAATTGGGAAAAACGAGTCTTCGAATGAGACTTTGAATGAAAGACCAAATCCTAAGGATTTTCCCTTTCGGGGCGAAATGAAACGTGGTAAGGAAGATGAAAATGAAGATGAAGAAAGCATGAACGATCATAGGTCAGATATGGATGAAAATTTATGGTGAGATATTGAATAAAAATAGTTTCAATAAAATGATAAATCGCTGCTTCCATGTGGAGTAAAAAATACGAAAAAAGGTGAATTTATTGACAGTACAGAACATCGAACAGGTCTGATCAGTCTGAGACGCAAAAACTTTTGAGGGCGTTGAATAAGGATAATGAGGACCCGGGAAGAATTATTTTCTCCGAACCTTTAGAGTATAATCTTAACTTTCGAGGAAAGCTTAAAGCGGGAGCTATCAGTGATTTTTTAAGTAACGACCTGCCATTAGAAGAGCGTCTGTTTGCACAGGATAAGGATCTGCTGAGTTTTGAAAACAACGAGGAAGATTATGAACCGCAAAGGTAGGCATATTGGAATCGCAGTTCAGATGAGAATACTAAAATAAAGTCTGATTTGAGAATCTTATATTGCTTATATAATTTATGGTAATTAAAGGCACAATTTTATTTCAGAAATGAAGAATATCGTCGATTAGAAGAGAATGATGTGAATCAGGAAAATGATTTAAGTCCAACATATGAAGATTTAGAAACAGAAAAGGACTGGAGAGGAGGAGGAAAGGAAAGATTTGGGCAAAGAGATGGTCATAGAATTTATCTTGATTCTGATGAAGTTTCTGATTCAGGGGAAAATCGATTTAACAAATATAGGGATGGAACTCATCAAAACTGGCACGAGAGAGAGCCAGAGAGGTAAGGTAGTGTTATTTTAAAAATAATATTAACATTGTTTTTCATCTCCGCTGTAATTAATTTATAAGGTATTTAAATTAATTTTCACTTATTATTATCGACTCAGTCAAAGTGAATTAAATGCAGAGAGTAGAAGTTCCCAAAGCGATAAAGAAGATCAAATTTCCGAAGAGGAGAATAACTTAAGTGATGTTCAAGATAATATTTTCGAACGTAAAGCAAAAGGTAATGAGAAAAAAAATATGTGTTTAAATTTTCCATTTTAAGTATTAATTTGAACACAATTATCTTTTATGCTCAAATATTTCTTTTATTCTAGCAAATTGTTGCCTTGATTTACTTATTATTCCCTAGGAAAATCTTTAGATTACCATAATATTGATGATAGAAAGTCACCCTCGGGAAGCAGTTATTTAGCACTTAAAATTACTGATGATATGTTTAAAGGAGGCATGGAACAAAGTAACTCAACCGAGGAAAAACTATCAAAAGAGTTGGATTCTTCACAGAGAACTACTGAGTTGATTAATTTTCTTAACGAGGAAACGAGTGCAAAATCGGCTGAAGATAGTTTAGAACAACCAGTTATTGAAGCGGATTTTATTTTTCAACGCGAAGATGTTGATAGTCCGGAAGAAATTGCATATAAGAAAAAACACCCTAATCGAGACAAACGGTCAATACTCAATTCCAATGATCTAATGCACGAATCATTCGTGGAGTCTTTGGATTGGATGAATGATTTTGGGGATGATGATGATAAGAAAATAAGACTCGGAAGAGGTTTAAAGAGTTTTCAGGGAAATAAAACAATAGAAAATTATACTACTGGTAACCCATATTCAGAAAAGCAAGGAGAGCAGAATAGCACTCTAATATATTTGAATAACATCACAGATAAATTTGATGATACTATCAGAAATTTAACCACTGCTTTTACCAGGGATAAAAATAAAGATAACAATAAGGCAAATACTTTTCCTGATCATGTTGAAAAACCAGATATAGAAAAAATATTAAGAATACGAAGAGAAGCAAATTTTAGGAAGAATTATCTAGATAATTCAAAATCAAAATACAGAATCGGAGATTTTCGTCATAAGCGTCGAAGAGCGTTCAATAAAAGGGTTAGAGACTCAAAAATGAAGAAAAATTTAAAGAACTATTACGCTATAAACCATTTCAATCATTTGAGTCCACTAAGACGTCAAGCTAATACATTATACAAAAGTAGATTGAGAAATCTTAAAAATAGAAATAGGAGACATAAATTTAATCATCGCTCAAACTTCAAAAGTAGAAATGAAGATGATCGGGTACCCATGAAAAAATATAGCCCTCAGGTATCCAAGACTTTAATTTTTTGATAGTCTGCAGGTCAATTTCTGCATCTTGGTCGGTTAAATAGAAAAAATGCAGATTTATTAAGTTTATATCTATAGATGTAAGAATTGGACCTGCAATTAAAATCAAACATACTTCTTGATAATCAAAGAGCTTTTTAGGACAAGCATTTTCATCATCACCGCAAGGTAAGTTCATAAGTAATTTTATGATCTTATTTCATTTCTATTTCCAGAAATCTGACTGGAAAATTCAAAGTAGAAAACATTATTCTAGAATGAGTCGCCTGATGGTTTAAAAAAGAAGAAATTTGAAGATTTTTTAAAAGTGGAGAACATGGAAGACGATTCTCAAATGAATTTGGCAGTTCATGGTCAGCTAGCTGCAATGATTGTGGAAAAAATCTTCGAAGAGGTAAATTTAAAAACAATGGAGCTGTATACATTTAAATTTACAGCAGTAAATGAAATTATAGGTTGGAAAAAATGTAGCATTAAAAACAGAATTCGGTCCAAAACTTTTCCAAAAAGAGAAGCCAGCAGAGCTTCACAAACCTGATCTTCATAATCCGGATCATGGTGAAGTATGTTTTTTTAAACAAATTTCAAATGATAGATTAGATTAATGGAGTTTTATAATCAAAAGAAGCGGACAGAAGAAGTAATAAGAAAAATCATGAAGATTCTTGAAAATGTCATAAATGAAGAGGTTCGCAGAAAAACTTGCATGTCTCTGACTCCCGAAATGCAGGAGTTTTTAGAGTGGATGTTGCAAGACGAAACTGAAGAAGAAGCTTCGTCTCAACAAGTACTAAATTCTTAATATTTATTATTAAAATTATATTATCACCTAGCTGTAATTAAAACTTAAAATCGTTCCTTTATCAAGTGTCCACGACCGGATACTCTAAACAGAACAGAACATACTAAGAATTCAGAACAATTCCTTTTCCATCGTGAAGAGAGCAATCTAGATTTAGAAGAACTCTATAAAATAGTCCGTTTACTTAAAAATATGATAGAAGAATATAATGCACTCGCTGAAAATGAGAAGACAATAGTTCAGAGTGTGCATGATTATCTGGTAAAGATTTTTAATCGATTAAAATCATTAAAATTGGTGCAAACTGCTATTGAAAACAAATTACAAGTTATTTTTCAATCTTTTCTTCTTCGAAAGGTCAGGCAACTAAGCAATCTTGTAAATTATATTGAGTTAAAAGAAGCTGATGTTAAAAATCAGAGAAAGTCATCTTACACTGAAGCACATAACAAATTACATAGAACAAATTATCTACGGTTACAAGCAAAGCATCATGAAGAAAATAAACCGTATAAGAACGTGCCGTTAACCATGGAACTTCGTAAGAGTTTTATAAACTTAAGTTAATTTTTTGCAACCTTCACCTCGAAAGTAGACCGAAATTTCGACCCAAACCGAACATCTCGAAAACTAAATCCTGTCAAGTTTCTAATAACTTCAAACGAGCAATTTTCTTGGACAGTTGTTGCAAAAAATAGCGTGTAATACACGTGCACATAGGTGATATGTAATTCTTGCAATCGCCTATTTTGCGCACTTGTATCACAAATAGCTATTATATTAAGAGAAGACTTTTTTAATAGAATTTAATTTCCCAGAATCTAAAGACGCGATGATGCATCGCATTAAGAAAAGGAATACTCGAAGTGTGCATAGAAAACCGCACCGCCGTAAGAAGCATAAAAAGCAGAGACGTAAGCATAGGAAGCGTAAAAAGCATAAGCATAAGCCTGGTAGAACCTCTCGAGAGTATCGGAAGATGGAGCATAGAAAGCTGCAGTTTCGAAGAAAACGGACAAATATAGACGATGCGGATTGGGATTCACATGATTCTGGTTATGAAAAACGTGGTCCGGATACTTCTCAAGCTGAAAGTTATGGATCCTCGTTTGGAAATGATGAGAGAGGGTCTAGTGGTACGTAACATCTTAAAAACTAAAGAAATGAAATGTCTTATCATAAACAATGTTCAATTTCTTTCTTCAGATGTTATTGATTTAGTTAAGGATTACATTTCTGAAAAACCGACTGATGTGGAAAAGAAAATAAGCGTTTCTTTCTTGCCCATAAAAGGGAAAAACAAAGCTGAAGATGAGATGATTCTCCTCAACAAACGAGAAGCTTGGAAAAGAAAGAATGAGCAACAATTGGAGGAGGTTTCTTTTGGAGAAGATATGAGAAGCCACGTGAAGGAAAAGGAACGTTTTGAAAAATTGGTAAGAAAAGAAAATGCAAATGAAGAATCGCCTGAGAGAAAGAAGCGCGAGAAAATTTTTAGCGGGCAAGAAATTGCAAAAAAGAAAAGATGCTGTTCAATTAGATCGAGGAAGCAAAATAAAACAACTGATGAAACAAATGGTTTGCTGGCGATGGAACTAAAAGTAATCGAAATCTTACCCTTGAGTTCAGATGATTCAAGTTGTAAATGTGATGAGAAGAATGAAGTGGTTAAAGACGAAATTCGAAAAATAGAGGAGAAAACTAATGTATATCCGGAAACCACGGAATCAATTGAGACAATGTGCTTTAGAAGCAATGAAAGTATAACTGCAATAAAGAATCGGAAAATTGTAAATTTTGATTTAATTGACAAACAACTTAAAAATAGAGAACTTGAGGATACAGAAGACAGAAAAATAAATCAAGACTCTGAAAAAGAAACTCATGTTATGAATTATCAAAACGCACTCATTTCGAAACTGAATGCACTTGTGTTAAATAATAGTGGTAAAAATAAAAAAATCCGCAAAAGTATTTAGAAGCAAATTAAATAATAAACGCATAATAAACAGTAAATTTTTAACAATTTGTACAATGCACAGTGCAGTGACATCTGGAAAATATACATATAGGCATCAATTTGAAGGTTTCTCTTCTATCTACATATATATAAAACTAAATATCTGTGTGTGTTTCAAATAAGCTTCCAAACTCTTGAGGCTTTCGAAACGATATAAAATATATAAAATCTGTTTTAATCCATTTTATTCAGTATCTATTTTTTTATAGTTTTATTATCTTGTTTTCAAATGTCCTTTCATAGCCGTGATTAATTAAAATTTCCAATATTTCACGCCTCAGCTCTCTGTAATCTAAACCTATTAACTTTTACGTAAAGTTCATAAACTGTAACCGCGTTTAATTCCGCTGCTGACCCACACGAATTGATCTTCAACGAATTTCCTCTCAACACCTATACTGAGTAGTAAGCATGTAATAATCCCCACTGTATGCATCTCACTTGCTTCTCTATATAAAATCGTTGCCTCGTCGTAATATCAGATCAAATATTGCCAACGTCGACGAAGGAGAGCAAACAAACCTGAAAGCGAAGGATCTTGTAAAGAAAAGTGACAAACTGAAATAATATGGCTGTGGTAAAGAAAGCAAATATTGTACCACTTGTCGCGGTGATAGTCATTATATTTTCGGTGACAGTTCATGCATTTGCTGAAGGTATGTAATCTGATTTGTTTAAATTTCACCCAATCAGTTTCACAGATTTTTAGAGACTTAAAAAATAAAAAAAAAATAAAAATCTGAATTAAATCTTCTTTTATCCTAGAAATTTGAAAAAGATCCTTTTCTTTTGATAAAGAAGCAATTATTCATTAATTATTATTATTATTATTCATTATTATTATCAATTATTTTTGCAATTACTTGTTCTTGCGATTGTCAGTAATTTAAAGAAATTTCACGGTATTCACAGGAATTTCAAGTCATTTTAATGGATATCAAAAGATTTTGAGGAATTAAAAAAGATTTCGAGATATGTGAAAAGATTTTAGGATATTTCATTGTATTTCTAGAAATTGTAAAGCGTTTTAAAGGATTTTAAAGTATTTTATTCAATTTTCATGAATTTGAAGAGCTTTCATGAATTTTCTAATAATTTTAAGGAATTTGAATGGGTTTGAAAATATTTTAGGAGATGTTATGAAATTTCTAGGAATTTCAAAAGATTAAAGGAGCTTAGATACTTATTTTTTAATATTTCAAGAGACTTCTAGGAATTTTAAGGAATTTTTAATGGATTTCTTTGAATTTGAGAGATTTCAAGAGATTTAAAAAAATTTCAAGAAAATACTTTGGATTTTCAGTAATGTCAAAAAATTTCTAATAACTTTAAAGATTTTTCCAGGTTTCTTGAAATTTTAAATTGGTGAGAAATTTCAGATTCAAAAAAATTGCATTGAATGTATGCATTTTTAGAGCATTTTAAAAAAGTTAGAAACATTTAATGAGATATCATGGCATTTCAATTAATTTTAATAGATTTGAACGGTTTAACGGTATTTTCAAGAATTTAAAAAAATTTCAAGACTCATATTTCTCTGTCCATTATTTTGGTTTATACCACATGAAGAGGTTTATTTTCGTCCTTAAATGAACATTTTTAATTGATTTCAATTTGAAATAATGTTTAATTATGCTTTATAGGAATTGATAGATCACCCACATTTAAAAAGCTAACTGAGGGAAAATCAGACAATGCTGGGTAAGAAGTTTTTACTAGATCTACAAACTGCAACATATATATTATATCGTTTCACAACATTTATGGCATATTTTGGAATATTTTTTTAATACCTTGAATACATTTTTATTCAATTAAATTTGACGTTACTTTGACTTTTAAATTTCGTAAAATCGAAATAAACACGTCTAAAAACTTATATTTAGGATTGAAAATAAAAAAAAGGTAGCTGAGAGTTCAGCTATTGAAGCAGGCGCCGAGAAATCTTCAAATGAATCCGAGAAAAAAACTGAAGGTGACAAAAAGGCAAACGCAGATACAACATCTGAGAAACAAACCACTAAAGAAGATATTAAACCTGTTGTTAAACCTAAATCAGGTGCTGAACAAACCGATAAACAATCCGATAAAGCAACCGATGTAATACCACCAGACGCCATACTTAAAAAACTCGAAAAACCCGAAAAATCTGATAAAGCTGATAAGGGGGATAAAAAGGAGTAAAAAGATACCACAGGTATGTGAAACAACTTAAAAACATGATTGAAACAGTTTTTACAATTCATTATTTCGTCTATGATTATTAATTGTCTCCTTTTTATTTCATGCAGGTGCTTAATTCCTAAATCAATTATTATAAGAGCAAGAAATTGAAGAACAACTAACCAACGTTAAATTTCAAATCAACTAAATTAGAACTTCAAACCATATGAAATATAATAATTTGTTACAACGAATTGTCTAATAAAATATGTAAATAACTAGACTCTAAATTAATATTTTTATTTATTAATTTTCATATATCAGTCAATCTTAAAGGCGAAATTTTTGTGAAATATATTTAGTTATCGAGATTGTTCACTAAATTATTACAAGGCTATATTATATGAGCGTTACAATCTGTTTCATTTTATAGGCTTGGTGTCAGGTGCAAGGTAGCAGAGCAGTGCTGACCTTGAATGATTAATATCCATTGTTCTCAGAACTGATAAAGACTGCATGAAATCGGACTAAATGAAAAAACGACAATATAATTTTTTACAGTTAGTTTTTCTTTTCTAAGACTATTAAAATTGTATCTATCGCTTCAGTTTTTCCTTCAAACACTGTCCATTATTTTTTTTAAATCTTATTTCTCAAGCATTTTGCATAGCATTATTATTTAATAAGTAGTGAAATTTACCCGATGTTGTCCGCAATCTTTATTTCGAAATTAATAATTTTTTAAAACATTTTGCTTTCTAGAAACAGGTACAGATTTATCGGACTTAGGTCGGGAGATTGTGTATTTTTCATGGGATTTAGTGGACATTTATTTTATCCCTTCTCTAGATTTGATATTTTTTAAGATAGAAGAATTCGGTAAAAGTATTTTTTGCGGGTCAGAAACAAGAGTGTTAAAGGGAATGAAATGCTCTTGTAAAACTGTGTATCCCTCAGTCTTTGTTTGAGATTACCATCAATATCCTCTAAAACTGCAAAGTAATGTCTCGAAGTCACTCAGCTGAGGTAAATTGAATTTACGTTCTAAATTGATTTCCTTTCTCCATGTCACCATAAAAAATCAATAAGAACTGTTTTTTTCAATTCTGAAAGTACAATAATTTCCTACATACAGTATTTATGCGTTAATCCATTATTTTTTTTGAATATCATCACCAATTTTTTATTCTCTGCTAAATTAAATATTAAATTAAATATGAAATCTTACAAAAGATATTAAAATTCCTTAAAATTCCTAGTAATTCCATGAAATCGATCTAAAAGTTACTGGTATTGGGACGGGCCATTGGATCCTATAATTTTAAAGCTGACCAGGTACTTTTACCTTATGTGAGAAAATTGAATGCCTACCCCTAGAATAACTGTTTCTGACTGTTTCGATGTCTAATCGAAATTGTAGTTGAAACGGTTGCGCCACGCTATTCCGTTTTAACCCCCATTAGTGACCCAACTTACTGAGCGCCCTCGGTTTCGTTCTCCGAGCGACTTAATGTTATGTAAAAATATCATAGCCCACCCTCTCCGCGGCCTTTTCCCTTGCTACAAGAAACCCGTGATATTAATGTACACCGAAAGAAGGAGTAGGAAAGGATAGGCAGGAAAGTGCAGGAAAACGGCGCCGAGCCGAACCCAGATGCTCACTGGAATATCTAAATAACTCTGCACGGTGTGCGCTCAAACCAGCGAATAAGTAATAACATTTTCTTCCTCTTCTCTTGTAGCCGGAACAAGAGAATATCTTCCCTTCTGCCTGCATAAGTGAGCGTCCGATTTCGGGATTTTAATTGGTCTCGGGAAAAAGCTTTGGGAAAGTCCTGGTGTTCGCCTATTCCATCATATAGCATCCACGCAGCTAGCTCTCGTTTATGAGGAAACTTCAGCGATTCGCTCAAAGAAAGTTTTCCGTACACGCAGATGTTAAAGCGTGGATATAAAGAAAACGAAAAAATAGATTGCCCTCGACAAATAAGGCTTTTCATATCTTTTGTGCTCGTCGTCGAATTAACAGAATGTATGGATCATGGTGCACATTAAAGGAGGTCTAAAAATTATTGTCTTTTATTAATTCATCCCTTGTGGTTTAAGCACAAAACTTTGAATAATCCAAAATACTAATACTAACACTATCACAGTTTTCGAAACCATTGCATAATATATGTATTTGAAGAGGAAATTAATTTAGCTGTGAAGTTTGAACTTTTGAGCAAAATGTGACTTGAGAGAACTAAAATTCGGGACAATTGCACAATGGATGTTCTCTGGGTGATAATCGATTGCTGATCAGGTCAGGTATTGTTAAACCAACTGGAATTTAATCCGGCGAATCCGCTTTCTGTTTGGAACAACGGTTTCCGATTCTCTACTCCACTACAATTGACTTCATTCCAAACATTCCAATAATAGGTACATAAAAGCTCGTTGATACTGATATAAAAACAATAGAGCCCGAAATTTTCTACACCGATTTTCCCTAAGGTTATTATTGGTCAAGGAAGTGTAGAAAAATCCTTGTACTGTTAAAAAATATAGAGGCAAATACACCAGGATGCATTAAAGCCTTCCCACTCCGGCTTTTGTGTTTACCACTGCAATAGATGATGCATTGTCCTAGCGAAAACAAAGGATAAAGAATGGAAGAATATTAAAATATCTTTCTGCTCTGTAATTTCCAACAGTCTCTTTTCCCTTCGCTTTTTTTTTCATTTTGATTAAAATTTTCTTTAATTTGCGTAAATATCTTTGTGCAAAAGGAAAAATAAGTGTTTTAATCATCGATTTTACACTTTCTTTACTTTGTATGGTAATTTCCTTCTTTTATATATTTTATAACAGTGTTTAGAGATTTAACTGTCTCTAATCTATTCTGTCTGGAAATTCCTTATATTCAAATCTCCTCATTTGCGACATATTGAAGGGGTTGAAAGGAGAATGTAGTGGAGTCATCTGACTCCTGATAGTTCCGGTACAGATCCAAAGGGCAAGGAAATGGAAAGAAAAAATGCGTAAAGAGGGGTAGACGTATTGTAACGAAGGTGGACCACCGCACAGCATAGGAGAGGGTAGAGCACGCACACGAATGACAGATGGTATTTCCGCGTATCACGATCGCGGCTAGGATAGTTTCCTATATTGTAGGATATACAGCCCTGGCTGGCATCGTCGACATGTCGATAGCAGGCCTCACCGTGCGATACATCCACCGATAGCCCCACCCCACTCTCTACCCGAGAGCCACCCTTCGACCACCCTTCGTCCGACCGCTAAATGGCCAGCAGCCACCCCACGGTGCTCAATTATTGATACTTATACCCACCGCCCACCTCTCATTTCCCACTGCATGTCTCTGCATCTCGCCGATCGGTACTCGCGAGCGTAATCGCTCCATTTTTCAACCTCTTTCAAAACCTTAAGAAGAAAAGACAGACGCGGTCCTATTGTGCTCAAAAAAACTCTTAAAGGGAGTGACGATAACGATTTTCCTCTCTTACTTTCAATTTGGCACTCTACCATTTTTTATATTATACACTAGTAATATTATATACGCGCATCCAGAAACAAATTTTCTTGAATTAAAGAAACTTTCTTTGAATCAAAGTCATTGTAGTATTGGTATAATACTGTCAAAGAAATATTTCTTTAATTCAAACGAAATTAGTTTAAAAGAAAGAAAGCTTTCTTTAATATAAAGAAATTTTTACTTTGAATTATTAAAATACAAGTTTTCATTTAAAACGAGTTTTTTTTTTCTGAGTGCGGGAAGCACTGTATGGACAATTAATAATATTTAAATGCAAAAAAGATATATCACATGATTTCAATTTGAAATTCAACAATTCTATGCCCTTTAAATAAACATTTTTTCAATTTTATGACAAGTACAGGAATTTAGAGAGATTTTTCGAAATTTATTTAGATTTTAGAAATATTAATGGATTTCAGATCATTTCGAGGAATTCTGTGAATTTCTAAGTATTTGAAGAAATTTATTGGTATTTTAAAAGATTTAACAATATTTTATGGGATTTTGAGTAATCTCAAGAGAATTTTGAGTAATTTCAAAAGATTTTAGGGTTTTTTAGGGTTTAGGTTTTTTAGAAAATATTGAGGAATTTTATAAGAGTGAATTAAAGGAATTTCACGAAAGTATTTTGAGTTTATGGGATTTGAGGAATTTGAAATGATTTGGCAAGATTTAATTGGATTTTTAGAAACTTTCTATTGTTTTCAACTAATATCAGTCCAAGCATTGTTTCGAACAAAAATAAAGCAATGTTCCGTTCGAGTTTCGTTGAACAATAAAATGTTAGCCAGATGAGAGCCACTGTTGATCACAATGGTCTCGATTAACCGTTTGACCGGCTAGAGCGAGTGGTCGACATTTTCCAAGCTCTATTAGATCTACCGGGTCCCTGATCCAAGTTTCCAGAGTCGGATAGTCTGTTCAATGTTTCTTTGCATCGCGTCCCGTGGAATGAAATTCGACAGCGAACCATTCGAAATGAAGGAGAGGAAAATGGAAGAAAATAGAGGAAAAACAACTTCGATAACTCCTGAATCGTGCGTTTGAACGATCCTCTGGTACCGATATGTTTCAACTGACGAATAAAAGTTTATTACGGCCATAGCCATTGGTAATGTGTCAAAAAAAACTGTTAAAATATGACTCACAACATATGGATCATTGTTACATAACTGAAGTTTTCGAACTGAAATAAATATTGGATTTTTAAAATGAAAATTGTAATTGATTAGAAAATTAATCTTGAAATACTTTTTGGTGACAATTTCATGGAAATTCAACTCATTAACTTTGTGGAACATTTTTTTCAATTTGAACGATAAAAAATGAACCGTTTCAAATACATATATGTTTTTATTTAATTATGACTAGTAAATGATTAATTAAACACAACATTTTATAATTACAGAAATAATGATAAAATATGGGTTACCGTAGAACGAATTTTTTCAATACATATTAAATTATATTTTTTTTCAATAAAACCATTCCCTTGAAAAGATGGAACCGATATTACATCTCGTAGTGACTACAACTTAATTGTCTACCTTCTATGGTTACGAAGGAGGAGAATGTTAATCAGCGTTCTTCAATGACAGTGTTAATTGCAACACCTTACTTTGCTGAGTAATTATTTACAGGTAAAGGTAGGATAAAATTATGGAGGAGGCATTGATTTATAAGGTAAAAGCCGGTCCAAGAAGAGTCGGAGAAAAGGGAACTGTCTCCATAAAACGGCTAGGCCGGCGGGGGCGGGTTTTCCGGTCTTTTTCCCATAGACATGTCTCGCGTAGCGCCTTGGTGGCCTCTAAGTGTATTAGGCGTTCCGGGTCGAGGGTGGAGGAGCCAAAGGAAGTTGGTGAGGGTAGTATAAAGGGGGTGAGAGGGTGAAGACCTCCACCGTACCCCGCTAATGGCACCCTGGGGGTATCCCTGGAGAACCCTCTCGTATTTATTATTTAGCGAGATGCGAGAGGAAAGTCCTGGCCTGTGCCAGAGCACGAGGAATCGAGGATTTATCCACAAACATCACACATCGGTCCTTCCTGAGCACCAGTATGCCTGACTATCTACCGTTCCGACTCATTTTTGGGAGGGGGAAGGGACCACCTCACCGCAGGAAATTAATATCAAACCTGCCATGTATGTGATTTCGCAAATGTTACCAATGCCCACGAATCAAGTATTAAAAAATTGCTGGATGAATGATAAATCATCCACCATATCGCTCGAAATGCCATCGTGGTTGAAATGAATTCTGTCCACTGCTTAATACCGCATGATCGAAATAATTAATACTCACTTACCTGCTTCCAATCAATACTTTTATTTGCAATAGATATAGACATATGCTACTTTTCGTTTTAAAAATAGTTATTGTTTAATTGGATTTCACGGAATTTTTGAAGATATAAAATGATTTTATGGGGTTTCAGGGGATTTCAAGAGATTATGTGAATTTCTTAGAAGTATTTTAAGTATTAGAAAAATTTAAATAAACTTTAGAAGGGTACAAAATATTTGAATCGATTTTAAAAGGTATTTAAGGGATTTCACAAGATGTTATGGCATTTTTAGGGATTTCGATGAATTTTCAAAGATTTAAAAAAATTTTTGCGCATTTTAAAGTATTTACAGAGATTTCAACTGGGTTTGTTGACTTTTAAGGAATTTTAAGTGATTCAAAAATATTATATCGGACTTTTAGGAATTTGAATCGATTATCAAAGATTACAAGATTTGAATATAAATTAAAATATGAATATGAATTAGAAAGATTTCATGGGATTTTATGAAATTTTGATTTTTATCAAGAGAGAGAAGAGCTTTTATGAATTTAATTATAAATACGAAAGAGTGACAGGTGAATTATCCAAACTACAGTTACACGACAATTTTCATTTGGAAGGCAGTGCGTATCACAGGTTGGAGAACTCTGATTTAAAAGGTCCATTAAGGAATGATGTGATTCCGTAAAAAAATGCATCATTGTCATATGCTGAAACTCTTTCGAAGTCGATGAGCGATTAAATGGCACAAAGGAATTGATTGTCGTGTACAGGTCGAAAAGAGTGCGCGCAATTTGCGCGTTAGGGAAATGCATGCTCGGGTGGCAGCAGCTGTGGAACGTTATTGATACTACATTTCTCTCGATTTGACGAATTGCCGTTCTAGACTAATGGTCCGAATCGAAGGCCATACTAGCTACCATACTCCCTTCTCTGACTCGCGAGTTTTCCAAAATTATTGCTCACCGTAAAACTATAGCCTATAACTCCCATGTTCAGGGTAGCAGCACAGGGATCGACAAGTAAGAAAAAAAGTGTGCTTGGTCGACCGAAAGATTAACCGCAAGTATAAAAGCAAAAAGGAAGGGAACTCGCAGTTCAGAACGAGAAGAAAATTCGATTTGTACTTTGTACGATCTACTTTACGATGAAAATTCTTATAGATTTTGTTTTGCTTTTATTGAGCAAAAATACAATTGTACAGAAATATAATACAGGGAAAGTTTCTTTAAAAGGAACATACGATTGGAATATGCAGAATGTTATCTCAAACATAACTTTTTATAATAACGCATACACGATTGCGGCTGTTTTTCATGAGGGGCTGAAATTCTACTTTTCAGTATCTAGAGAGAAAAAAGTACTTTTTAGTCCCGAGGAAGAAAAAGCAGATCTTTAGCTCTGCTTAATTATAAAAAATATCGTAGGTGCAATGGGAGAGAGAGCCTTTTTATTTATGACAAATATAAGTTCAAAAATTTACAATTATTATCTTGTAAAATACTTTTTTGTTTATCATTTGTGAGTCTGATGAAAAACCTTTGAAAAATAATTGCAAAGTAATATTTTGCATGAAAAGCATGAAAATTAAATTAATAATTTTTTACAGATGTTTTTCATTTTACGGTTGGCTTAGAAATAAACATATTATAACTTGTTTCACCGAACGGGGCTGATGGTGCAATCTCTCGGCTTTCGACTGAACTTAATACTCGATGTAGGGAAAACTCAATTGATACTCATTAATTTTTATAATTTACAATAAAAAATAATAATAACGAACAATATCGACTTTTAGACCATTTGGACGTTTTAATTTGTATTAAAATAAATTTTAAATTACTAAAATGGAAGATTTAACAGCTCGTGTTGTTTTAAAGTTATATAAACTTTTTTTCAGTATAAATATTCAAACTAAATTAAAATATTGACATTAAAATTTTCTCTAAAAAATTTAGGGAAGTATAGTTGCGATTATAAATCGAGTTTTATTATTTTAGATTACATTAATTAATTATAGTTCATATAATTACATGAAATTCATTGTGAGATACAATTTCTTCTTCCTATAATGTTCTAAAACATTATAAAATATCACCTGTATAATAAAATCATAATTTTACTTATATGTATATTTTGTGTATATAGCTGTGGTAGTATAACAATTTATGACATAATACCAATGAACTTATATCCATCGTAATCCAAGATGTCTGCTGCATGAATATACAGATTCACCGATAAATGTTTCATAGCATCCGGGTTATTTCGGTAAATACCTGCTGTCGACAGATCACAGTACTAAACGAGGCATATTGATCGTTTGTACTCAGAGCCATAACTTGCTATGCGAATAATCGAATATCAATATGAATTCCACTATATGATGATTATGCTTAAATTTAACATGAAAAATAAATCCTGGTCTTGCAACATAACATGATGTGCTTAAATTTTTCATTTTCACATTCATTTTCATAAATGTAAATAATAAATGTTCATAAAAGAAATTAGACCATCATTTTTTAGTTTTTCAATCAATCCCAATCATGGGAATCAATTTTTAAATATGAGAGGAGTATGACTTTGACTTATCTACTCGTATACTATTAGCCCACTTTATCCTTTGATGCCAGATTTTGAGATAAGGGCCTAAATGATAATTATATATACCGAAACAAGCTACAATTACTTTTTTACAAGAAAATTCCATAAGATTACATCTCCATCGTGGTTCCATAAATTATAGCCTGTCTTTCTTCGACTTTTCCTTCTATCCTTGCCTGGATTGGATCAGAGGCAACAACTGACCTTTACGACCCCTTTGACTACGCCTCCGTTATGGAATCTGAACTAATCGAATATTGAAGGAGTCGAATGGAATATGCTTAGATCTAGTATACTTCATTATTCATTTTAGATATGCGAGAGATGCTGAATTGCTGAAAGCGAGACAGAAACAATCCTCACGATAAGAGAGCGTTGAGAATGAGATGAAACGAAAGTCGAATACTATATCATTATCTGCGAATAGCTGAAACAGACTCCGTCATTGTACAATTATTCACATGAAGCACAAAACACGTCAAATTTTCAAAGTTCTCACGTCAGGTGCATTGTTCTTTCAAATAAACTTTACATACTGTATATTGTTAAAATACTGTTAATATAATAAATTATATATGCGGGCCATAGTGTAGGTACGGGAAAAATTGGGTGAACAATTAATAATATTCAAAAACATAAAGAAGATACAGAATTATATGACCTAAATTTTAAATTCAATTAGGCGCAAATACGAATTTTTTTCAATTTCAAAGCAAGTACATTTTATTACCACATAGCACGTAAATGTAAATTGTTTTTCCATTGTGCAACCCTTTGATTTTCTAAATTTTCTAGAGGATTTCGAAAGAAGACGTTAAAAGTTTCGTGAATCTGAGAAGAAATCTTAAATATCTCAATTAGGTCGAAAATGCTAGAAGTTTAAAGAAAAAATTATAGTTTTTTAAAAAAACAAAGCAAAAAATTAAAATACCCATAACTTTATAGAAAATTTGTTTTCACAGATCGCAAAAATACGATTCATCTAATTTCCTCTAAAAAAAATCGCCGAGATCTCTAAATCCCAAAAGATTCTGCGTTTTCAAGTGTAAAACCTGTTTGATTGAAATAGATTCGATCACAGTGTTATCTCTAATAAACCCGAAATAACGCTTCTTTCAATTTTTTTGAAAAAATGCAGCAAATTATTTTAAAACGAAATTAGATAGTTAAAACTGAAACGTGCTACTTCTATATAAAAATCGGTTGCGCCAAGTCGGTTACCAGACTCATTCAGGGACATTTAGAAAGTAATACAATAACACCAAAGAAAGGAATTTCGGGATAAACCGGAAAAATTGGGTCCTTTAACAATTTTGGGTGAATCGAAGTTTATGTTGGCTAGCGGGTGGGCCTGAGAATTTGGGCCCGACGAATCGGTCGCTCACAGCGTAAGAAGTTGCCGATACCAAAGTTGGTGGTGGGGAGAAGACGCTATGAAATTGCCAGCGCCGAAGAGCTTGGCAGGCCCAGCTCATGCCCAGCTCGTTGCCAGTCTCTGGGCCCTTGAGCTGGTCGAGGAGAGGGGGACTAGGGGGCAAAAGCACATTCCAAGGCAGCACGCCTGCCAGTGAAGGTGGTGGGTACAGCTGCTCTTCTCTCTCACGATATCGGCTCCGTACTTTCGTACCTTCCCTCTTATTTATTTCAACTCAAATCCCTTTTTTTGGTTTTTCCAACGGGCCCAATTTAAACCCAGTAAACGCGAATAAGCGCGCTTCGCTCCCGCGATCGCAAATTATCTCTCGAAACATCTGTGTGTGCCCCATTTCTTCAATTCGTTGTTGCATCCGTCGCTCTTTACCGGTTTTCATAATCGGCGAGTAACTCGCGCATTGGTTCGATTCGCGAGATGCGGTCGAGGCCTCTTCAAGAAAAGTGGAATCCCGATCGGAATCCCGAATCGCATTGGCGAATCTCGTGTGTTGCTGTGAATACTAGTGGATCGAGTTTTAAACGTGCTGTGATCGTTAAGCATGTGGAATCAACGACAGTGGGAACCAACTATCGAAAGTAACGAGTGATCGAATCGATTGTGTATTCGGTGTACCTGGGAATTTTGCGAACAAGGTAAACGACACAATATACCTGTTTTCAACTCCTCTTCTCTAGATTTCTGGATCCTCATCCTCGATCATAACGTATACAACATACATATTTTGGTAGAAGAAGATACGTTAACAATCAGAATCGAATTTCATACGAAAAAGACATGTTTCGTGCATTTATCCCCTTCATTTTATACACTATACACATGCAACTTGTCCCTCCAGAAAAATAATCCATACATACTCCATCGCCTTCTAGCAGTTGTCTTTCACCATTAAACGAGGCATTCTACATTATTTGCTTATTATCGACGATTACGTCTATTGTCTCAACGAAAAAATTGCACCGTGATTTATTCCTGGCGTAACTTGTATTGAAGCTTGTCCAATTACAGTCATCAGTTTCAAACGCGGAGATTTTTTATGACTAGATGATAAGATGAACCACCCACGAACATAAGAATAGCAATGCACGATACATAAATGATAAATCAACGCTCATTCTTAACTTTAATTTATATTTATTCGAGTCAAGTTTATGAAAGGTATATGATAACATCGTTTGTTATATTGCAAAAGTAGTGTAACAGTAATCAATAGATGAGAGACAATTACTAATGCGTTGTTAGAAAAAATTCAATTTTGTGAAGAAACGAGAGCTCATATTTCGTTAAGCTTGCCCTAACAATCTTCTTGGCCCCTTAATGGCTACAAATTACAATGCCATAATTCACTCCTTAACGATTCTCTCTGGAGCCAAGATGCACTTCTAGATAATTAAACATTTACTGCGAGCAAGAAACTCGAATTTTTCACTGGGAAATTACTTACTTTCACGCAGAGTACTAGACTAATCTTTTCAATCAGGTTGCTTTTGGGGAAAACTTCCACTTTTTTAAGTATACCTAGAATGTATAGAGATAAGGTTTCAGAGCCTTTCCCCTATTCCTCTGTTTTTCCCCCAAAGAGTTTCACTTTTACCTTGAACCAATCGGTAATAAATTTTGCAGGGTGTCATAAATTTGTCTTGAGAATTTTTTAAAGATATTTTGAAAGTGCTTGTGAATTTTTTTCTTTTTTTTTCCCTTTTTCTTTACACATTTTTTAAATCTCTGGTTAGCGCCAGGCAAATTTCCACTAGTAACAATATCAATAATATATTATAATTTTGAAATTATTCGGTATATTTTTATTGGTCTACATAACATGTTTTTCACATATTATTATTTCCTTGAGCGCATTGCTCTTCAATAATTTATGTTGCTACATCGAAAATCCGAGCTTCGTAAAAGTATAATAGAAAACGAAATTTATACTCTTCTGATAATATTTCCGAGAGCTACACGACACCGGAGGGAATCGGAAGAAAAGATTCAATCGGAACCCTCGAACTGATCCATGTAGGCGTGACTACTTACGATTCGTTTGTCCAAATTAAATCCGATTTGAAAAATTTTCTGGAATTTCTTCGACAAGGCGCAAAAAATAAAAAAATTCAAAATACGCTCTCTACAAAAAAAGGTTGAAAAAACGCAAAGTCGTTAGACTCTGCGATGAAATTCACGATTAACGCCCATTTTAATATATCAGTGTCAGTAAACCCTTTCGAAGAACAGTTTAAAATTAATATGTTTACAAATAAATTCTTACTTTGCATCTATATATATATATATATAAAACTAAATGTCCACACATTTGTCTTGATGATTTTTTAAAGATAATTCGAAAGTGCTTGTTTTAAATTATATTTTATTTTCTACAGTTTTTTATACTCCTTTAATTAATTTTTTTTAGAAATATAAAAAAAAATTCACTGAAATATCTTAAAACAGTTTGAAATCTCTTATATCCCGGGCAAAGCATCTGCTGTCAACGGTCAAGTAATCTACAATAGGGGGATGAGAATAATAAACTTCAGAATTTCTTTATTCGATATACTGCGAAGTTCCATTCCTTTAAGATAAAATGTGTGCCCCAGCTGAGAAGTAAGTCCTCTTTATGCGTGTCAAACATAGGGTGAGACATGTTTACGACATGCAAGCAATTCCATATTTATTATACTTTCACACACAGTGAATTTTCATAAAGACTGCACACAGTTTCTAATTTAAAAAAATGTTATTAAACATAAAACTTATTTATTATAGGCAAATTAAAAGTTTATAAAACTGTGCTAATTCGTAAACTATGATAAGAAGTATTAAAAGAGTTATTAGAGTAAGCACCATAAAATCAGATCATTTTACGATACTTCATTAATTCAATCTACCTCAGACATTACAAGTTTGTGTAATAAATATGAACTGGCGCTGAAGGAAGTACTATGCAGAGCTAACATATCAAAACCAGTATTTGAATATCAGCACTGCATCATGCATTTAATTATTGACGGCACTCTTTAATTTATCTCTGTGAATTGAAAATTTGATTACATCCCTGATTAACTGAAGTGAACCAAGACCGGATTATCGACTTGTTCGGCATCTAATAATTTCTAACCGAAGATTTTAATCTTCGAGCGACAAGACATTGAAACAATCCAAGCTATTCAATTTATTTCGACCTCGCGAGAAGAACCGGTGCTTTACACTCATTATCATTTCAGAAGGTCAATGTCCCTTCAGAGGATCTATTATTTTCATAACTGTTGGGTGAACCATTAATTATGGCAAAAACAGAATGATATATTTCTTTCATAATTTAGAATCTTGAAATTCGGAATTCGAGAAATCATTTCATTTTGAGTCGATTGGAATTTCGCGAGAATCGAGTACTGGGACGATGAAATATTCTCTTGGACTAATTAATAACTTCTGGGGATGCGCTCTATCCACAAGGAGAAACGATTCGCATAACTTGATTGGGATATCTCAGCGTAGATTACATCATAAATGCAGGGTTCATTACTCCCCGCCGTGAGAATTGCTCTAGCAGGCAGCACGCTTCGAATTTCACTGCTGACAGGTTGAAAGGTATTATCGCCCACTATTAATGGATCTGTAGCCATATCGGTTTTTATTGTTTTTGGAGATGATGCACCTATTGTAGATAATTGTATCAGTTATTAAAAATCATCACTTCTATTGAAGAAAAATCGAGAGAAAAATGTTAATCTCGGTGGAAACCTTGAAATTTCTTAAAATCCCTTAAAGTATCGTGATCTTGAAATTATTTTAAATATTTCAATGTTCAAATTCTATAGCATCATACAATTAGTCTAAACATGTGACTAACGTCCCAATTTTTTTTCTTGTTTCAGACGTCCGACATGTCCCAACCAGCAGCAATGAGTGACCCGGATGCTTGCGAGGATTCGCAGCTTTCCTGTCAATGTTCAACCATGTCAAATGTAGACTCAATACTTCAAAGAGAGAGATCGGAAAGAAACCTAGGTAGTAAAAGGATATCAAAAGTCCAAGATCTGCCTCGAGGCTTGGAAACCTTACAAAACATGTTCGAACCCATCAGAAATCGAGATCCCTCCCCTTCAATCCAGGAAAGTCAACTCTGCCTCGACAGTTCCAGAAGTGTGGACAGTATAGACCAGAGCGCTTCTTCTCCCAGGCCAATTGAAGTTCAAAAAAATATGTTCCCTCGATACGGACACACTCTCTCCTGCAGCCCACGCAACGATTTATCTCGCAATCTGGCCTTCGAAGCAGCTCGCAGAGTCCAAGAAACTTCCAATTTCCAGGATAATCAACATCGTCAATTGTCGAGTCCTGGCTCTCTTCTAGATTCAAACTCTGATCTTAACGAAATGTCTCTTCATGACATGGAAAATGATGTAGACGATGAAGATCTACCCACTGCATCTACTAAGGAGAAGATAAAGATGAAGGTTCTCAGTTCCTACCAGCATCATCATGAACCTAGTGTTCATAGTCATCTGCTCAGCGAGGCTCATAACATCTACAAGCATGAGAATCCCTGCAAACATGAGACTTGCTGTGGATCAAATTTGGATCCCGGTGATGGAATGATAGGTTTCCAGCATCCACGACAGCACTCTCACCATCACCACAAAATTTCCAGTCTTTCCCACCATCAGCACCAACCCAGCCATTCTTGTGGGGCAACCTCTAATTTGAGTACTTACGTCTACGGGACTCCTGGTTCCTTGGTCACGTCACCAAGTCCGAGTCCAATGAACCGAGAAAGCTCACAGAATATTTATCATCATCCTGGAACCCCTACCAATAATCCTAATCTGGGTATCATGGACCATCGAAATTCTCCAGCTGCTCATCATCGATTGGGACTTTCAGGGAATGGGACTAGGGGTAGTCATCATCATGGAAATGCTGGTTTCATTGACCCCACGGGACATCATCATGGGACAGCTAGTGTGATGAGTGGAACTTCTTCGAATTCAAGTTTAATAAACCACGGAAGCTCGCCAACTGTTCATCGACACGCTACAAATGCCACTAGCAGTTTATCGACGACACCACTTATCAGTCATCATCACAGAAGTTCCTCGGGCAGTCTTACTGGGAATTCGACTACAAATCACCACCACGTGAGTTCCGGCATTTCCTGTGAGTCTTCCTCTTCCAATGCAAACACGAGAACGCACAGCAGGTTAGACCATATCCACGATCATCATCATCACCTACAGGCGGTTCATGCGCTGCACTCAACCCTACCAGATACGAGACCACGGGAAAGAACCCCCTCGAGCCTGGATCATCATAGCAAACATCACTCCCATGTACATACGCACGCGCGTTCACACTTACAGAATGAAGCTAAACATGCTGCTCTTATGGGAGTTAATAATATTCAGGTATTGTTATTTTTCATAATAATATTGTTATTCATAATAATCATTTACATAAATAATCATTTTTATAGCTCTCATGTCATTTTTAAACTGATCTATTGAAAAATCCCATGTAGGAAACTATGGGAAATTATATGAGAATTGATTGCACATTTATACATTTTTCATTTAGTTTTCATTGGATAGGGGAAAGAGAGGATTTTTTGTTGAAGGGGTAAGGGGTTGTGCATAAATTACGTTGAGGATTTTTCCGGATATTTAGCCCCCCCCCCC
>CAJFCP010000035.1:1354261-1401699 GCA_904066005.1 Synergus itoensis | reverse complement strand
GAGGCTACTCTCGAGCTATACGATAAAGGCGCTGGCCGCAAGTGACTTTGCGTTCCTTTTACGTTGTCTTTTCGATTTTTTGCGAATTTCAAAAACGCGCAAGTCCATTTTCTCATAGAAATTGTTTAGAAAATTAATTTTTGACTGCAAAATATGAATGAGCACATTTTTTTTACTTTAATAGTGTATTTAAACTATTCAAAATTTTATTCCATATTAGCGTTCTTTGGGCTAACAGTTATTCTCGATTTTCTCAGTTCCAGTGAGATTGGACTTATGTATCTTTTTAGATTGTACGGCAGAATTCCAGAAAGTATAATTCCGAAATTCATACAACTATACTTTATATGTTAATATCCCGAGTCCAAACACCATTCACGTCAAGTCAGATGTGTTATTTATAGTGGCGATATCTGAAAAATCTCATTTGAAAATATTTTCCTGAAAACGAAGTTCATATGAATCGACCCTTATTCAAGGGACTCATGAATAGAAAACATAGTATATGTTGTGTCAGATTGCACCCCGTATGTTTTTTTTTCTCGGTTTTTGTACTTGCTTGAAACGGTCCATGTGTTTTTCAGGTCACACAGGCGAGGGTGGATGTTGCAAGAAATACGTTGTGCTATGCTGCCTTTGTGGTGGATTGAGTGCTACGGTTGGAAGCCTCTTTCTCACAATACATGTGGTCATATCTGCTAACACGGCGAGCCTGGCTCTTTTCGAAACGGTGCCCTCTTACATTCCTGGAACGATGGTAAGTCACAGAACTCAAAGCACCCAAAAGTGCTACTCAAAATCAAGCCAAAAAATAAACCAGACTTCTTATGAAAATGCTTATCAACCGAGAAAATCTCAAGTGTCCACTTGACCCTCTTGTTATATCTTTTAGGGAGGCTTATGTGTATTTAGAGGTAAACTGGGTTGTTTGAGAAAGAGATTAAACCCAAACAGAGATTTAAGGGAAAAGAAAGCAATTTTCAGAAAAAAGAAAAAGAAAAGGCAGTAAAGTTTGAAGCCTGTAATTTAATATGTTATGTATTAGAATAGTTAAGCCGTAACTTCATATTAAAGTAAGTTTAATGAAATTAGTGCGATGCTGTGGCAAATTAATGGCTGTTGTTCAGTGAGTTTAATTAAAGGTAGATTTTAGTTTAGAAGTTTGATATAGAATTTACGGGTGGAAATCTTCATTATCACTGAATGTTCTTGGTTGCAGTTAATCCTTATGGGTCTGTTCACTATGCTACTGGCAAGGCGGAAGCACCGATATGGACTGCTGGTAAGTCCATTCATACAGTCACTAGACACATCCATGAGTTTTTATGGTCTTCGTGGTCTGGGTAGTAGACATGTTTTAAACGTTTCAGATGAAAGTTTGCGGTTCCGTTGCAGTTGTGTGTGCGCTCGTCTGCGTGCTCGTTACCGTCACAACCACCGTAGTACACATGTCAAGGTTACAGGGTTTACGAGAATGTGTCTATACCGCTAGAGCCAAGTGAGTTTAAACTATAATAAAAATACAAAGATAGATGATAAAAATAAAATGCTGCGAGGGCTTTACGTCATTTTTTATTAACTGCGGGTAAAAATATATATTCATGTCGATATATTAATATTCGTGACACGTATTTTTTGCACGATATACGAATATAGGAATACAAAACAACATTACTATGATTTCCATCCATTTATTTGCCTTGAATTTCTAGAAATTCTTTGGGATTTCTTTTGTTTTCTTGTATTCATCATTCTTTAATAATTCTCTTAAATTATTTTGGATTCTTTTGAAATTATCTTAGATTTCCTGAAAATCTAGAATAAAATGCAATTGTTATTATTATTAAAGTATTAATAATTTTCCTACAATTCGAACATAACGGGTTTTATGAAACTTTTATCCGAGAAAAAGAATAGTATTTGAAAATTGAAATTTCAATCCCTTTCTTGTTTTAATAAAAGTTGTATATACGTGAATTCCCTTCAGAAACCTCAGTACATTTGCGTGCATGGCTGAATATCCGATAATTAAACCGCTGAATCCAATAACGCGATACTCGTGGATTTTACTGGCTCCTCTCGTTTTCTTTTGCTCTAATATCGCAAGCGCAAAGAAAAAAAATTGGAGGCTAGTAAAATTCACAGAGTTATTGCAATCAGAACTCCAAATTTCAATTTTATAATCTGCTCAAAGAAATTATTTTATTTTAAAGCAATTTGAAATTATTTCAGATCTTGTACATGTTATGGAGCTACGGCTCAAAGTCGAGGTGATCCTGGAGTACTCTTTGAAGCCACACCGCATTGTGATGTGGTCCAGGGAACTTTATATTCTTGCTTGAGAGCCTTATTTGGAACTTCCGTCGCCGGTATTTTGGTCTGCATATTTTCGTGTATGCTTCTGTACCAATTATTGAGTCATGAAAAGAAGAAGATGTACTGGGAGCAGTTGGAGCTGAGATGCAGATCACTTTATGGCCAGGGTGGAGCTGTAAGAACCGTCGCTGGCTCTTGTGGATGCTGCAGCGACTGCGGAGGAACCAATCCGTGGTGGGCCCAGACTCCCGGAAATTTGTACACACCAAATCCAGACATGGCCCCATCTCGGTACAGTATATTTTAGATCCGAATTTATTTTATAATTTCTGCAAATTTTTGAAAGTAAAAATTATTTCCCTTGTTTTGAGAGCATTTTGTATTGAAAATTTTGAGTTTGCAATGCCTCTGGAATCCGACAGGATTAATTAAATTGATTTACTTTTGCTTCCATGCTCTTTTTTCATTTATTTGTAAAACGGCAGTCTACGGTTAATGCTCCTCAGTAAAAATACACAAGAACTCGCATTTCAAGTCTCAGAACTCGATTCCGTCTTTTTCCTTGATTTGAGGAAAAGAAAATACTGAAGGAGAATTTTGTAGAGATCGAATGGCTCCCAGCGCATAATCATACTGAGCGATTATGAGAATATATAATATGAATACCACGTGCAGTCATTTATTTGATCGCATTGAGTCCGAATTGAAAAAACTAGCGGCACTTGCGCTTTTATTGAAGAAGTCGAGCGGAATGTCACTCTAATTAATGCCATAAATTAATCGAGTACATTTTTTTTACATTAATCGAATGATCTTTTTCAAGATCATCACTATGTATAGTTATTAACTTAATTTTATTTATTGAATCTGTGAAGTAAGAATTTGAATTTTAACAAAATTGTTTTTTTAACACTTTTGTATAGAAGATGGCGCTTGCCATGGAGTCGATCAAGAGGACCAGCACCAAGTCCGGATTCAAATTATGGGTTTCACGCACAAGCTATGCAGGAGCAAGCAAGTGCAGAGAATAATGCGGGGCCATACAGTGTTTTGAATTCACAATCGGGTGGACCATATTCAGTTTTAAATACTCAAAATGGCCCATATTCACCCAGCACGGCGTCTTACAGCGTTTTAGAGGCACCAGTACCACTTTGGGGTCCTCCTCCACCCTACAGTGATCCAAATAGTCCTGCAAGAAGACCCCAAGTCCCTGAAGCAAGACCAAGGATCAGCAAACGAATGGATAATTACGAGAGCAATGAAGGTAATTAAATATAATAAAATATCTTCCCGATTAATTTATTACAAAACTGAAATTACATTTTTCTTCATTTATTATTTTCAGTTTATTATATGCAACTTCGTCAGTTCTAAGTCAGTTCTTTAATAATTCAATATCATATTTAATAGAAAAAGAAAACAATTCTGATAATTATTAACAATTTTGATAAGTATAATTAAGCTAAACTAGCTTTAATACAAAATAATACTCTACGACGAAATGTTGATTGAATTGAAAGCATTGAAATTAATCAATTTCGAAATGTTGACGATTCGGATTCACAAAAATAATACAGCAAAAGAAAACCAAACATTTTTCGTTGGTGTCAGATTATAGGCCACGGGTAACGAAACGGCCATCCGACAATTACGAGAACGCCGAGAAGATTTCAAACAGCACTGATCCTGAAGGAGGAAACGAGGGCACCATTAAAAGCCGACGACTGAGAAAACCATTGAAGGGGGTAGAAAACGGCGCCTTTCAACAGGAACCAAATCCGGCCCCGAAGCAATCTGAAAGCGAATTGTACTTTGGGGATGTTTCTTCTTGTTGCGGGCCCGAGAGCAGCTTTTATGACCTTGCCGTTGATAAAGAAGGTAAGTTGAAAAGATACTTTTATGGTTGAAAATTCACCTAATTTTTTAAAATAATAAAATATTCCCCTCTGTATACAAATTGATTTGATAGAGAATTCAAAAATTTGTAAATCGCTAAACAAAATAACAAATAAACTGTATTTCAGCTGCAGAGCATCCTGAGGGGGTAGATTATTTGGCAGCTCGACTGGGCAAGAGGCAGCTGTCTAAGCGCTCTAGACATCCACTTCCACTTCCTCCTGATGGAGTTGACGTGCCATCAAACAGTTACTCTAACACAGATGAATCAAGAAATGCGAGGGGTCCATACTTGGCTCCAGACGCGCAATATGAAGTCATACAACAAGGCCGTTATGCTTATTATTCGTCCAAAGCCGATGAAGACCACAAAGAGGGTCCGACTACTTCAGCTTATTTTAGGGAAGAAGACACTGAAAGAGAAAGGGAGAGAGAAAGAAACCGGGAGAGAGAATATAGAGACTACAGAAGCAACCAGGAGGAAGAAACACCCCAATGTTGTTTGAGCGACTCGACAACTTTGGACTCTGGTTGGCAGAGTGGAGAACAACAACATTCAGATGACAATGTCCGACCTGTCAATGTCTGACTTTCTGGTCCACAATCTTAAAAGTTTAACAGAATTAAACCTACGAAGTCCAAAATTAGGTAGTATTGTTCAAGTAGGTGGACACAAAACAAAAGAGACTTTTAGTATTGTTCTGAATAATATTTCATCAAAGTAAACTTTTGAAGTTGCTAAAATTCTCTGTAAAGTAAAATGTAACTTCCCACGTAGATTTTTTTACCTGAATTCAGAACGTTTGGTTTTTTCGGTTTCAGATAATTTCAGATATCTAAAAATTCTGAAAGATCTCGAACAGGTTTAAAAATGGACGAATCAAATGAGAAAGGATTAACAATGCGTATTGTGCTAACGTATAATGTTGAACGTTCCTCATATAGTAACGTGATAATAAAAGACACATATTCTATAGACTGTTTATTTATATGATAACTAATAATTATTATGTATTTTTATTGTTAGATAAGCATGATAATGCGCGTCTTGCCCTTGAATGTAAATTTATTTATGTTAGTATATCAATAAAACAGTATAATGTAAATTATGATTAGAGATTAGTCGTCAAGACAAAAACGCCATCGTTTCTTCTGAAAAAAAATCGGTTAAAAGATATCTCGAATACTCTTCATTTTTTCGTACGCGTCCATGAAAAAGTGAAACTTAATATTTCAATTTAATTTTGCAACTGCAATATTCTATTTACTATTGCAATTCTGCAAAAGAAAAAAAAACTGCCAGAAAATAAAAATGGTCATTGAGAAAGGCTGAGAAAAATCTTTTTTTTTTTTTCACGTAAAAAGTAATCAATTTTTAAGACTGAAGATCTATAAGACTTTGAAATTTACTTTTTGGAAATCGTCCGTCAATTTCAACGAACAAAAAAGTCTTTTAGAGGTTCAATTTACATCTTTAGATTGCAAATAAGCAATAACAGGGAACACTTTTTCGACACTTCATGTTCTGCAAATAATGTAGAATCTTTCCTCTGTAGACATGGAAATATTTTTAAATTTCGAAAAAAGAAGTTTTTCATATTCGAGATAACTTTTTCTTGTTGACTGTTACTCGAAACGTCCATGTACAAACGTGTGCTTTATTCTTATTAAAGTCAGGGTCGACCTTTGATAGTATACGAGGTCGAAATACGTAAGATTGTATATCATTATGTAGAGAAAACATCAGTTCATAAATCGTCTTTCCGTCGCATACTTGAGACGTTGCGCCACGTAAAAAAGAATTTGAAAAATACTTTAAAAACTCTACTCGAAAACAAGTATTTGAAAAAAAAGTATTAGCCTTATAAAGCTGTACAATAATTTACTGAAAACCATTTTTTATTTTGTAAGTCTACGAGAATTTTGGTTCTATTGTACAGTAGTTTGTAACATCAACATTTTCACCCGAAAATTGTTGGTATCTTCTAGAGTTATTATTTTTCACCCTGCATCAGTCTGCGATAATTACTATACTGCTTTAGATGTATTTTTAATCGAATAATTATTGTCACGAGCGAAAGAATAATTTCAAAGACAGTCCAGGTATTTAAACAGTCGATTTTACTGTTGTAATTTCAATTTGATGCAAATGCAGATCGCTATAAAGTATCTAATAATACCTGGCAATGTATAAACAATGTGACCATATCAACTTCGTCGAAGTACGTTATTTTTACAAGAACCTTTTAAACGGTTTCTGCTTCTTATTAAAATATGTAATTAATAATTGAAAAGATGTTCGCACTTGAAAGAAATCTTGAATCTTAGCACACTGAAGTATTTTTATTAGTCTTAGTCCATTTGTTGACGTCACAAAGAACATGTTTTCAAGATTTCACTTAAGTAGGATCAAATCGAGTAAAAATTGCCCCAATTGACCCCACTGCAAGTGGGTGCTATTAGGGTGCTATTAGGAAACTATTTTGTTAAAGTTCTAGACTAGATTTTCTAGCTAGAGCCCTAATAAAAGTACAGCAAACTAGTTAGAACCCGACTTGGGCCCTAGTACAATTTCTACCTGGGAATCAAGGTGAATTTTGAATTCGCCAGTGGACCAAGGACAATACTCTAAAACTTAAAATTATCGTTTGATGAATTAGGGTAAAAGGTTTGGTGAATATCCAAAACTTTAATTGAAAGTGCGACGATCTAAAAATGTATAAGATAGCCCACAAATCTTGCAAAGAAAAAACTGAATATTGTAGAGAATAAGTTTTTGTACGAGTTGACAATAATTGGTGCTATCGAGGTGGATTTTTATTCAGTAAAGATATATCAGAGAATATTTTATATCTGACATATATTAATTTGCTGATAGAAAATGTCTTCGTTTGGTTTTGGTAAGAGTTGTGGGCTCTCTTTTACATCATGAACATCAATATTTTGTAATAAAGAGTCATTCCTGAGAAACAATGGTGCGACTGTATGGAATTTCGTAGTATAAAAGTGTTTAATTGATAAAGTGTATTTTAAGGCAAACATACGACTTGTAGCGAATTCAATAAAGTGTTGCCAGAATGATGTAGCTGTAACGATTACAATAAAGCTTTGTTTTGTAAAATAATGCGGTGTTTTTAGTATTTTATTTAGTAGTTTTATTATATTATATAAAACTGAATGTCTATGCCTTAAAATATCTTTAGATTCTCTAAAATCAGTTAAAACCTTTTGGAATCCTTTCAAGTTTCTCTAAAATCCCTTTAAATCTCCTAAATCTCCTAAAGTTCGGTAAAATTTATAAAATCTAATGAAATCTCTTAAAATCTCGGGCAACGCCGGGTAAATATCTATGAGTGTTAATTATACATATTTTTGCTTCAGATTTTCTATTTCTACTACTTCTCGCTTGTCAATAATTCTTTTTGAGTAATGTTGAAATCACAAGTGACTGTAAATTGATCGAAATGACAGCAGTCAGAACTTGAATAGAGAAAATATTTATGTATACATGCAGGAGCAGCACACCTACGAATGATTGTAAGATCTAGGCTTTTGTACCTTTGTTGGCTATTTTTTTACCACACCTACCATTTCATTGGGTAATATCAGATTACAGGATTTCACAATCAGTAAAGTGTTTGCTTCAGTTAGATTCTGTAAACGCATGTCTGATTCTACTGGACATGCAAAGTGTCAAACTCTTATAACTCAACTTTTAAAAAAGTTGAGTTGCAAAATATTACGTGATATAATATTAAAAAACAAAGATGATTAAAACAGGAAATTAGATAAATAAAGATAAAAACGCTCTAAGATCTCTTAGAAATTTCTGCTAGGACCCAATATAAATAAATTATGAATAAAAATAAATTGATGTACATATTTCTTCATTAATACCGTTAGAGAACACGCTAGTTTGCACTTCAATGAGATAATAATGAAGTTTTAAAATAGACTCGAAGATAATCATTGTTGAACATTTATGAAGTTCCATAACTTAGAACTAATAGGCGGGACGAGGAAAAGTGAGAGGCAATAAATGTATTTTATTCGTTAATTCCATGGGAGAAGAAGTGGAAAACACTGTTAATTGAATATGAATAAATATATTTACATCTATTTTTATACACTTAAAATGTTACTGCTAGTAGTAAAATAGTAAGAGCATATTTTGCGTTAATGAAAATGCAAACATAAAGTGTTTTTACTTCTGCATCACATGTTGTCGGAAAAGAAGCATCAAATCAGCTTTGTTAAGTAAACGGCAATTAGAAGTATAATTGGAGGCCATTAAGTTCACCCACGGTAGAATGGGTACATCAAGAATTAAGGTACAGTTGAGTTGATTGGTAAAGATTTATACTTCATTATACTGAACTCACGCAAGAAAATATTGATAAATTGCAAGAACAAAAAAAAAACAGTTATGATCTACTTTAATATAAATTTTTCGCTAAATTAAGTAATGAAAGTACCTCGACCAAGTAATTGTTACAGCACTTTCTATGCTCTGATTACGTAAACGAATTGTTCTCCGCGTCTTTATTTTATACTCTTTTTCATCCAAGATAATTGAGTAATAAAATTGAAGACAATTTTACTTCAGTACCCCATATTACTTATAAATAGAAACTCACTTTTATACATACATATATATCTACATGAAAATAATACTTCTTTCATATTTACGAAGAATATTCTGGACCGAATTCATTTCAAATCAGGCAGGTTCTAAATTTCAAGTTTGAATTATTTGCTTCGATTTCGAATGAAGAGGTCAAAAGTTATAGAAGTTTAAAGAAGAAATTAAAATATCCCTAATTTGAAATGGATTCTGTCTCTGACGAGATTTGAAAGTGTTTGTACCATGAAAATCGTAGCATAATATATAGCAATAAATACAACATTATATAATGCAACGTAATTATTTCCCACAATAATAAAGATCGGAATCTTATACTTTGCATAGTATAAGAAACCATTTGAAATGAAGCTAAGTTTCTCTCAGTTTCTCTAACTGCTCGAAGGTTCTTCATAAAAAGTCTTTTAACTCCGAATTGAGTTTCCCTAATATCTCTATAATCTCTTCCTATAACACTTAATTTACCAGTGCAAAGCTGAGATTTTCGATAGAGATCCCCTTATCATCAGATCCTCAAGGAGGAGAGTTTTCAACAGTTCTATGCACAGCTTGATTGGCGAGGAACCTCTCAACTCTCTCCCTGAATTCCCTGCTAGATTCCGGCAGAGGAAGCCTTGGTCCCGAATTTAAAGAACTTTGCAAGGAATTCAAACTCTGCAAACTACCAAAGTTCTTCTGATAATGACTGAGTATATCTGGTCTCGGGGCAGGAGGTTTCTTTTTATGTCCAGTCCTCTTTTCCTTCATACCAGTAGCATTACCACCATAACTGGTTTCAGCACGATTCATCATCCCACGTAGACCGATCCTTGCACTCAACAGAGACCAAAAAGTCTCCAGCAAAGAAGCTACCAGAACATTCATCGCCAATAACAACTTAGAGTGCAATGATCCTCCTTCAGTGTGCCAAACTCGCATCATGTCTGGAGATCCACTCTTATTAAGATTATCATAATCATCTGCCAGTCTTTCTTCCTGACGCATCGAGGCTTCTGCCACAAGATCCTCCAATGTGTCTATATTCTGAAATGGCATCTTAAAATCCTCCACTGCAGACATATTATTACCAGATTGATTTACTATCTTCGATTTACTCCGGGATTTACTATCACTCGATGTATCTTCACCAAGAAACAAAGAGTCATTCCTCGAATTGGAAAGATCATAGCCATTAAAGATGTGTTCCATGGACCAAGAAGGACCACCGTTTCCTTGGACGATAGATGTCATCTCGTAAACAGTTGCAGCTAAACACAAGATCGCCACGGTGAAGGAGATAAGGCTGCCGTAAAAAAAGAGACCTATGTTCCGGTCGATGTACCACCTTCTCCAAGCTAGTAGACCGGAAACGAACGGTACCAAACATGCGAGAGCCAAAATTGGTCCCTGTAGAGACTTGGCCAGTGACCCGAGGAGAAGGGCAAGGACCCCTAGTCCAAAATGTATCATCGCCAAACCGCCTACTGTCGACGCTGAATATCTACGCTCTGAAGGATAAAGGGACGAAGGGTCTGGCTTCGTCTTTATTCTTATAACATACACCTCCTCCATCTTAAACGAGTTCTTTAATAACAAATTGAAAGTAACTCCTCCTCAATCCTGTGTATTGAATTGCAAATCACTCGAGTTTCCACCCAAGTCCCTCCAGCGGAAGTCCATCGGCGTTTCCTGCCTTCAGTGCACTTGACCGTGAATCAGCTACTGGGTGACTTTTTATTGTCTTGATGAACATTCATCCATTTAGTTTTATAATTTTTCTATGTTATTCAACACTGTTTCACTCCCTAATTGAATCTTCGCAGAGACAGTGTGGATTTCACCGTCGGCTTTCTATGCACACAATTGTGTAATGTGCCGGCAACAAAGAGATGATGAAAAAAAAATTTACTCACGACACGAGCAACAGAGATTGCTTTACAGCCTTAATAACTGGATCCATTCTGTTTTTATCTTGCACAATAATTGCGTAAGCAATGAAATAACTATAGGGACTCGTTAGACTAATTTTTCTCTTGGAATCTTCCACGCGAATGTTTCTGGATTGTCTTTGCAATCTGGATTGAAAAAAAAAGTTTTAAAGAAGTTGATTCAAGTCTCACACATAATTTTTCACTTTTTGGGTGTTTCACTTCAGTTGAAGAAAGTAATCACAACGTTCACCAGTTCAAAGTATTAGGCGAACTGAGATTCTCTGGTCACGTTCTTTGATAAAAGGTCCGCGGTGGTAAAAAATGAAACTAGTGCAGAGCATTTCGATTTTTGTAGATTGGTTTGAAAAAGGCTCTCCGCGTGGAGAGATCTGTCTGATAGAGACTGGGTTGTAACTGAACTATGAGCGAAGACTAGTCTCAGTTGAAATTACTATGAGATACCCAGTCGACCTCCCACGCGATCGACTTGCAGTGAAAGGGACAGCAGAACAGATCGACAGATAGATGCAACCGAATGCTCGCTAGGCGCCGTTCACAGTGAGAATCGACAACCCTTTTGCATGTTAGATTTGCCTTATTTGAATAATAAGTGAATTCTTGATCTGACCTATTTATGTTGCTCGAGTTTTCACATTGAGTTTCATATGCATACTAGAATGAAAACAGATTGTTTCAGAATTTACATTAGCATAAGGAAATGAGTATAAATATATATGAATGATTAAACAGCGTTACGCAAAATGAATTGACATTGATGTATGCTTCGATTACATATAAAAGTAAAAACTTGTTTGAATATATTTACTAAACATTGTTTTTGAAAAACTTATTTAGTGTACACTTCACGATTATTGCAACTATAAACAATTTTTTCGTGAATTTTCCCTAAGATTTGTTAGAGAAAATTCCTGAAACGCTATAATATTGCTAGTGTATAATAAAGAGCCTTAGTGTAAAGATAGCATAATAATTAAAGGTCACTTAGCGAGAAAAAGAGTCTCAGAATCGTCAAGAACGCAGTGTTGGAAAGCTTAACCTTTATTGTTGATCAAAGATAGATGCCGATGTCTACTTTCTGAGACTTGAACAACACACATTATTATGTCTATAGCGATCAATTTATTCCAAGCTGAATACGCAATGACAGCAAAAATGTAGTTTTCTTTGTTTTTAGCATAGCGAAAAGCCAAGATCGCTAAACAAAAGAATTCTATATGGTATATTTAAAGAGCATCGAAGATGATTATATTTATGCGTAAAATTGAACAAATATTACTTTTTATCTGTTAATATATGCATATGATCAAATCGAAATGTTACTTTTTCAATTCATTGTACATTGACTCTCAGTTTGGAAAGAAAAAGTCAAGGTCACGGTCCAATGTATGTTCCGAGTTGTCTGACCGTGCTTTGATTGACTAATCGACAACCCGATTGATCCCGAATCAATATATGAAATAATTGAATAAAATGAATTGACTTTCAAACAAGACCTCCAAGTCTGATGTTTTATTACTAAGCACATATATAATTTCATACCTCTTGCATGAGTAAATGACAATCAGCTGAATGAAAATCAAGTTGCGATTTTCTCTAACTCTTACACACACATGCGTTACATGCATTCATATAAATGCAATTTCCCTTATAAACATTTACTCCTTCTCTTAAACTCCTACTTCTAACTACTTAAGCTCATTGTTCTTGGTTTTTTGATTAGTCCTTTTTCAGAGGTTCTTATAGTTCTTTTTCATAAGGCATTGATTCTATTGCGTGCTAAAAATTGTTATTTATTTAGGTAAATACGTAGATTATTATAATATTACTAGCAGAAATTCACCTTGCATTATAAGTGATTTTAATATTTTTAAAGAAATTGAAGGAGTTTGAAGAGATTTCAAAATAGTTTTATATATGTATAAATGTACCAATTTTATATAACATAGTATTTTTTATTTGTATTTCTAGAACTTTTCTTAAATGATACTTTTTTGTGGGAGTTTTTCTGAAATCCTGGAACAATGGATAAACCGAGGGATAAACTCGTTCCTTTATTATAGCACGTGATTGAGTAAATGTGCGTGAAAAGATGAGCACGGTGTGTGTCAATTACGTTTGCGGTTATTTTGCGGTGTGTATATCTCTACAGGCTTTAGTTACTGGAAAAGAAAATAACAAGTGAAATGTAAATGAAACTTCTAATATTATAAATGTCAAAATTAACATAGTTGAAGCATGTTTTTCCATAAATGTTATTCAAGAAAGTTCTCTATTTTTTAAACAAATTTCTGGAATACTGTTTTGAAAGTAGGTTATATTTACTATATGCATTGAATGTTAGACTAATTTTTAAAATAATAATCTGAAAAACATGACTTTCTCGAGAATAGTGAAAAAATCTTTCATCCATTCGACTGGAAAATATGACGTACTTTCATTGATTTCTATTGTCGTGCAATGACGGCTTTTGAACATAAAAATATGAAGCGAAATTATAGAGAGACTCTCACAATATTCAAGCGACTAACTTCTCCGAATCGGAATTTAGTATTGTAAAATATGCCTACTTTTAGAAAAATATGAGATACAACAATTGCACAAATCTTGTCCAAACCATCAGAAAAGAGTGAACAAAGAGGAATTGTCTACTTTCCCTTGGGTACCTATTCAAAATAAAGAACTCCTTTGTTAACTTGTAGAATATTCTTTAACAAAGTGCATTCTGAATCATCAGCACTTTTGTTCATTTAAGGTACTTATTCACGTAAAAAGTATTTACAAAAAAGGCAACGTTCCTATTCTATTTCAAAATTTCAGTTTCTTCTCTACATTTTTCTTCAATAATGAAGCTTTCTTAAAGAGATTTATCTTGCAATCTTATTTTTTGAATTACGCAGTAGTTTAATATTCTTAATTAGACCATAGAATTTTATGAACTTTGCAAATGTTTAAAAATCTCGTTTATTTTTTATTTAATTCCCGTTGAATTCCTTCAAGTGACCTCCCAGTACTTCTCGATTTTGTATTTCGTGTTTTTCCATGCTCTTTTAAACACCAAAAACCGGATTGACTTAGCCGAGCATGAAAACGGGTCTGGCTTCTTGTTTGTGATACGCGAAACTGACCTCGTGATTCGATTGATTGTTGGAGCGGAAATGTTAATTAATATTCACCAAAAATGTACGGTATATATCCTAACCCGTTTTCTTTAATATGACTTGACTGTTTCAATCACCTGTTTATTTTCGCAATTTTTTTGTAAAGAAAAAAATAGAAACTCCAAAAATTTCAACCTCGCCTTTTTCAATAATTACATCCGCGCTGCGAGTAACATGTGTAGGCACAAAACAAATGATGCTCGTAAGCATTAGAAAGTATCAAGGAGAATTGAATTAGAGTTACTATGGAGTATAGGATATTAAGAATGTTGGGTAATGAGTACCGAGTGATTTATCCATTCTGTAAATTAACTTGTTAATGTTACTTTATGTTTGCATGAAATCGCACTTGTGCAAGTTCGTGCTCTTAATAAAGTTCCAGAATTCATTTGTTCAATAAAGATTCGCACTTGTAAAGTTCGTTTGCATTGAAAACGAACTCTTGCTACATCTTAACTAAAGGAAATTTGCGTAGTAGCAAAAAAAGACCATAAAAATACAAATATTTCGCTACTGAGAATCTCAATAATGAATGAATTGTTTTTCTCATTGAATAAATTTTTCTTGCTTGAAAATCAATTCTCATTCTCTAAAATCTGATTATTTGTATATATGAGCCTTCACGTTTTCTTCTAAAAACAGAAATGCCTGCAAAACTAGGATATTTTTAGCATCCTTTAAATCCGGAAGTGACAAGAGTTACCATTTATTGCCTTGATGACTTTTTGGCCGTTGGACCAATTCTGTTTAAAGGACTCGCAGTCGATATCAATGAAGAATTAGATGTTTAGGCTCTGTATGTTTGTGCTCAACGTACATCGGTATTGAAGCAGCTGTTTCGATTGGGGCACGCGTCCCAACGGTCGTAGCAGCTGTCAGAAAATTACCTAAAGTCCCTTCATCCCAAGTTCCATGACTCCTGGAGTCGGGGATAAAAAATTCAGGAGTATGGATACGAGGTTCATGAGGTTAATGCTGTGTACATGCCACCTGTAAATTTATGGCCTTACTGGAAATTTCCTTTCTCCAATAACTATTTCCTTCGATATTGGCATGATTTACAATTTTCCTTGCGATGCGAGAGTAAAACCTTTTACACACGCCTTCAGTGTTAATCTTAATATGAATGATGGATCATGCATCATTACTTAAAACTGTAAAAATTTGCAATTGAAAATGTACTTTTTTATGCATGCAATAAGATTATTTAAATTAAACCTAAATAATGGACGAGACATCAATTAAATCATCATAAATATGTAATAAAATGTTTTTTGGTACATTAAAGGACTTAGTAAATTAGTGGGATTTAGTAAATATCAATTTAAAAACTGCATGTAATGAATGCATGTAATAATGAATAAAAAGGCCCTCTTATATTACAAAAATAAGCATCACCAAAGATTTAAATCGCATATAATCCATTTTCTATACAAAATAAGGGCCGTTTGAGTTCCAACGTATTTTCCTTTTGCAGGGCGATTTAAATGCACCCCTCCTGTAGAGTCGAGAAACAGCCGAGTAGACTATAGACAGGACTCCCCACCCCATGGAAGGACATCGGGCCCGTATTACGCGAACCCCATGACAACCCCTCTGCATCCTGAACGCACAGTCGCACCAAAAGCCAGAGAAACGCCCTTTACGCATCTGCTGCAAGGGAATGAGGCAGTTTGTCCGTGGCAACCGTCGAGTTCGGGTCAAGGAAGTAACGGTAATGTTTTAACGAACCTTACTTTCAATAAAGCGCGCTCACGAGCATAATCGCGCATTCAACCACGCTTCCCAATTCTACGTTTACGCACGGATAAAAACAAAGAAACCATCACAAAATCCATCACTTATAAAAATCCCATCCTAAATTCCTAAGGTGCATTCTTCAAAAATGTGTAGAAAGCACTCTTCGGAAATTCAAAGACCGATCGAGCCTTATTTACCACAATCCGTGACCCTGGCCTTAGAGTCCTGGCAGACACCCACGTTTATTACCAGTGTCTACATCGTGCTGATAAATCCTCGTCAGTGATGCTAGAGCAGCCAAGTGGGTGAGGAGTGACTGATTGTGAGTGCATTGCCTCAAACATAAGTGCATTCTTCGATCGAGTGCAGTTCAACGATCGGCTATGTGGTGTCATTCGTATGAACCGGTCAAGGCTCTAATCAGCCCGCTTTTCCGTTGAGTGGACCGCAGTTTAAATTGATTGGATTATCAGGATCTGCAAACAAAGAATCATCAAGAAGGAATCATGAACCGCCAAACGGAAGCAACATCCGTGCACTGCTACACGAACCCGTCCTTCTGCAGAGAATCAGAGTACATGCATGATGAGCGAAATGACCTTCCGCCACCTCCACAGTTCCAGAGTGATGATCTGCCCCCACCTCCATCGCCCCAGCAGCTGCATCAACAATACGGCCAGACCAACCCGGCTTTCCAAAGTCAACCTGAAACCGTGGCAGAGATCCAACCACGTGGTACCGCCACCCCGGATCGCTATTGCTATCTTGAAGAGGCGAGACCAATTAGTCATAGAAGATATGGGAGTCTTCCGGTTCAAGAACAACAGAGGCTGACCTACACCCAGTCCTCCAGATATGAGTATATTCAGGAAGATGATCGAACGCAATTGCAGAGAACTGGGTCTTCAAGGTATGGGTTCATTCCGACTCAGCAGGTGCAACGTTCTGCACCATCAACCAACCAAGACAACGCACAATTGCAGCTGCGGACGGCCAGGAACAACGGCGCACGATATGCGGTTGTACCGGGTGATCAGGAGTATCAGGATAATGAAGCTGCTTGGAACACTGCCAAAGTCATTTCTCCCATTCGAAAACAAATCAGCACTCCCCAAGGTATCTTATTGTGTTTTCAAGTTTGGGCTATCATTACCTAATATAAGACTCCTAGTAAAAGCATCAATGATGTTTGGAGATATCATTTATTTCATTGATGAACATTCTGCAAAGAATAGAAATAAGAGATAATAATGTTAAAATGCATGATAAAACCGGCCAATGTGATTTTCATACATGCACAACAAATGTATCCTTATAACAACTGCATCCAATTTCTTTTGTGGCATTATCCTGTAATTTTACAAACAAACATTTGGTTATACCAAACTTTGAAAAATTTTCAGGATTTTAAAAGGGTTTTCTTGAAATTTATCGAGATTTTAGAAATATTAAGGGATTTTACGTCATTTCAAGCAATTTTATGGAATTTCTAAATATGTGAAGAAATTTAATAAGGACTTGACAATATTTTAGGGAACTTTGAGTAATTTTAATGATTTTCAAAAGATTTTACGAAATTTATTCGGGTTGTATGGATTTTGAACAATTTTAACGAATTTTATGGGATTTAATGCGATTTCATGGAATGGGTGTAATATAGAAATTTTATTACATACACACTCTTCGTTTTTCTCTAGAGAAATTTTTGTTCGTAATTTTATTAAACGAATTCATAAACAGTTGTTATTCTTGTGTTTATATATTATAAATTAAGTTTATAGAATGAATTCAATGCATAAAAAATAAGGTAAACACATGTACTGACATGCATTATTTTTACATTAGGCATTTTTCCACTCTAAAAACTTCAATTAATTCATAACAACCTTATTGACAAAAAGTGCACTATTATTACTCAAAGTAAAAACAGTGTCTACTAATCAGCACTAATAACAGTGCTTTACTAATCCTTACTGAATAAGTGCAGAAAGAAAAAAAGTACGTTATGAAGCATGATTTAAAGATTTACGAGCCATTCTTCATCCTCAGTCATTTCATCTTATTATTGCTTCAAAAATAACATAGCTAATAATGATCCTTTAAGCGCAATGTATACGATAATAGCAACCGTAAAATTACTCCTCGGGCATGGTTTTGTTTTATAATAGTTATTGCTCATCAAATTCAAACGATTCGCTTTCTTCAGTTAAATCTGTCAAGAACAATCTCTTGAACGTTTTTGTCTTATTTAATCAATGTTTCGTCGTGATGCGCTCTCTTTTATGAAATATAATTACATAATTCTAATCTATTTTAGGACGTTACACCAGTTTGCCTTCGGAGGAGCCGCCTGCCCTTCCAGACAGGAATATTCAGGAATTTCCAGTATCGCCCCGAAATAACTTAGCCACTCAAAAACTCCATGAAATCTTGACCACTCCCAGGAAACCGAGATCAAGATCCGAAGAAAGAACTTTATCACCAAGAAGGCAACATACAGCACCCCAAACTGGTACCCCTCAAAGAAGAGCATTTACTCCTGGCAGTTCACCAACAGGTATGTTATTAATTATATTATAAAATCCTTTAAAGTACTGGGCAACGCCGCCGGGTAAATTTCTGCTAGTTACATAAATAAAAAGTTTAGTTTTTAATAAAATTAAACTACAAAAGATTGAAAATAGCGTAAACAATCATCATTTTCTTTAGGTCGAGCTTTAAGTCCAACTAACAGAGGAACACCATTGGGAACGCCTCAAAATAGGACATTTTCGCCAAATGGACCCCAAACCTCCACACCTAACAAAGAACCATCAGCGCGAAGATGTCTGCCACTTAATGAAAGTGCAACCAATTGCGGTAAACTTCGTTACGTAGGCACTGCACCGATGGACTTGGCTCAAATGGATCACGGATATTCAATATCCCGGTATCAATATGCACAGAATGGAGTAGACACAGCCCCGATGATGCCCAATTCACTCAAATATCAAGTCGTACCAACCGAGCAGAAGAGAAATGGATATCAAAGTGTAGAAAGTGCATTTATAGCTAGAACTGCTGTGGTAAGTTGAAAAAATTGCTAACCGCCTCTATTAGCGATTTCTGCACTGCTGCAAGCAATAAGCATCGATAGAAAACTTCTTAAAAAGGAAGTTTTGAATTAGCAGTAAATGCAAGTTTCTTTTCATTAAACTCAGGAGAATTTTTAGAACTTTTTAAAACCAATAGTTATGTTATCATGCCATCTATAAATTAATGAAATAATGCATTTTTGGGCTTTAATATGATGATAAACTCTGTTGGTTGCATCTAATTAAAAAATATTTTTAAATTGTGTTTAAGGTTCCTCCATTATCACCACCTACCAGCGAAGCAAACACAACCTTAGCAAGTGGTCCAGATAAGTACGACAAAAAGAACGCGCCACTTCTTTTGCTGCTCGTCGGAATTCTCACCTGCGGATTGGCTTTTTACCTGTCCTGGGCCCAGGGAAGAAGGTGAGAGAATTATACCTGCACTAATTACCGACAGAACTCAAAACCAATTTTCTTTAGTCATGTATTCTACACGTTCTATACAGAATATGTTTTTGGCCTTATATATTTGTGGGACTTATATGTTGGACCCTATTTTTTAGGGTTTTTATTCTAAAAACCTTATGTTTTTTAGACTATGAGTCTAAAAAATTATTTAAACTTTGAGTTTTTTATACTTTGAGTCTTATTTTGGGTCCTATATATTTAGTATTTATAATTTTGAGTCTTATTTTGGGTCCTATATTTTAGGGACTTATATTTTGAGTCTTATTTTGGGTCCTATATTTTTGGGATTTATATTTTGAGTCTTAATTTTGGTCCTAAGTCCTGCTTTATTTTTTGTTCTACATCTAGGTCTGCTTGTCTAATTTTTAACTGAGTTTTTCTCTTATTTTTCAGATACTATTTCGACAGTGCCATTGGATGTGGGGCATGTTGTGCACTCGCAGGTGCCTCTAGAAGTTTGAGAAGAACCTGGACAGGTCTAGGACTAGCTGGATTGGCAGCTCTAAGTTGTGCAGGACTTTTGCTCCTGGCTGTCAAAGCTCCCAAAGCAGGAACTCCTATTCACGATGTGACAGCAGGTGCTTTATGTGGAGTCTCGATTTTGGGTGCAGCACTTGCCTTACTGGCTGTACTGAAACCAAGATGCAGCTTTGGCAGACACAGGAGAGTCCATTCATGGATACCCAGATTTTCACCTTAAATATTGCTATTATTGACTAAAATAATATCGGCGTCAATTCGTCTGTAAAAATGAGTCATATTATCTATGAAGATACAAAACTTGCCAAAGGCCAACTTTTCAAAAATATACAGTCGACTCTGATTAACTGTACACTAGCTAAAATCGAAAAATTGATTAAATCAAAGTGTGCATTGTGGAAAGTGTGAAGTTATTCAAAATCGACTGTAGAAAGAAATCTAAATTTTTTTAGGAGGTGATACAGCTTAGATATTTCGAATAATAAGAAAAGAGTGATCATTGATTAGTAATAAGTTTAATGAAATAAAGTGTTTCTAAAATAAGTAGAGACATTTTATTTTATTTATATTAAGTATTTTCTTCATTAAATTAACCATTTTTATCGATCTAAATAGGATGAATTAAAAGCCATTTTAGTCCGGGTTTTTTTAATTTCGAAAAACTCAATCAAAAATGGATATTAATTTTAGCGTTCGAAAAAAGAATATTGAAATCTCTTTTTTTTATGATAATTCAGATAATTCTGTGAGATTTTTAATATTCTTTTTTACTTATATTTTGTCAAAGAGTTCTTTTTTAAAACTACTGCTAAATATTAAACTGTCTCACCTCTATGAAACATAAATAAAGACATATCTGCTGGTTTTCCGAAATCCCTGAAAATCACAGTTAATTTTAATACTCAAACATTAGAGAAGCTGTGAGTCGAAAAGGAAATTGTAAAAAGTAAACCTAAGTCCATACGATTTTTTGAGAACTTTATGAAGTGTTATTTTAGAGTTTGAAGTAACAAGTTTCACTTTGGATAAAATACGTCGAAATCAACATTTAACGATATTTCGAAATTTATCAAAACCAGAAAAAAGTTTTTTAAAAAATATACAGTGAAAAAAATTAAATTCGGTTTTGATATGCTTTGATACATAAGTTTCGGAAATGTTGATATTGTCAGTATTAAATTCTGCATCGAAAGTTATATACTATATTCATAATTGAGTCATACTATAGTCATATCTTTACTTCATATGAATTCATATGAATCTTTATTTTCAAGAAATGTCTATATTTTATAATATACGCTTTTTTAACTGTAAAAAGAAACCCACTGTCACATTAATCGACTGAAAGATGATGTTTTTAATCTCGCCTGTTAAACAAACAAAGGACTAAATTTTATACAACATTTTGTAATTTTACAAGAAACCGTAGTTTTTCGAAATAAATATATACCAAGTGTGAAATATAATTTTAAGTTTCACTGACACAATGTGTTAACTGTACACGATGATATTTTTGTAAACAAAAAACCTAAAATTTAAATACACTAATTTACATCTGAAATATAATACATGTAAAATTCTTATTCCTTACAGTCATTTGAAATTTCTTTAAATTCCGGGCAATTCCGGGTAAATTTCTGCTAGTATTATATTATCAGATATTATCGCCCGTAAATTGTAGAAACTATATATATTATCAACAATCGGTGAATAAGAAATAACAAATTATATTATACATTAAAAAAATTTAATATATATTTAATTATATAGAATATAAATTTGTCTTATTATTTGTCTCAGTCTTGTTAGTTATTAATTAGTAATTTTTATAAAATATTATAATTATTTCCATATGTTTTTTTCAATAAAAATGATAGAAACCTATTGTAACTTATGTAGAGACATTCGCTTGCTCAGAACTTACCCCTTCCATCACGAGAGGTCACTCTCTGACCTTGAAAATTAAAATAAGATATGAGGAAACAATCTTCTTTTTCTTTATTAAATATTTTTAAATTTTTATAATATTACCACAATTTTGAAAATGCAAAATATGTTTTATTGAAAAATAATTTCTCCCTAAGAGCAAAAGGATACCAGGAATTGTAGATCAATCAATATATAATCAATTTAGATCAATATTTATTATATTCTATCATTTGCCTTATATTTTAAAATTATTATTTATAAATCTATTTGTTTTTTTAAAGACTTTCATGTTCTTTTTTAATATATATATATATTGTATAGCGGTTATATCACTGCATTTTTCATTTTCGTTTTCTTCAGGCGAGCATGAAGTTTATGTAATCCTGAAATCGTAAACAATCAAAGAAAAATCCTTCTGAGACTAAATTCCCTAAAGTGATCTTCCAGGTTCTCCTGCAACCCCTAGGGATTCGACCGATCCATGAAAAGTTACATTGAGGACAAGACGCGAACAGAAAAATAATTTTCTTTTTTCACATACAAAATAAAGGGTTTATCACGTAAAAAATTGTTTAATCGAAAACAAGCACGATTTTTGACACATTTTAATAGTAATCTACATCTGTTTAATCTTCTTGATAATAAAATTTTTAATTAGTTTCACTAAAGAAATTGCAAAACTGTGAAATTTCCAAAAGTTTCAAAACTGTTAATCGGGTTTTAAAATCATCAAAAACAAAGATTTTTTTTACTTCACTGAATGTCTAGTCTCGAATTTCAGCACGAATAAGAGAATATCTTCAAATCTGATTGTTGGGAAGAGTAGATCCTTCTTCTCTTATTTATACGGAAATCATATAAGTCGTGCGATTAATTGGACTTATTAAATTATAAAAAGTCATGTGCATTTTTTTCCAGACACTCTAGACTCGCCCATACACTTCTCGGGAAAAATCGATTGCAGGTTGCTTAGTCCAAGGGTCCAAGTTGAAATGCAAGGCTTAAAATTACGATATTTCCAAATTACACTGGCCATCAAAGAAAAAAAGATTTAAAAAAAATTAAATTATTATTAAATTTGATATCATATCGCGGTTTTTACTTTCAAAATGATACATTTTAGATATTTAAATTAAATATATTTATTTATAGTGTGCGAATTCATCTCTAAATATTTAAACAACTTATTTTTCAGAAAAAATAGGAATTGGTCTCTATAAATCAAAACAAACGTTGTTTTATTCTAAGAAATCGTGTTTTATGACAATAAATACTACAATAATAGAAATTGAATAATATTTTATCGAATATCGCTGTAAAGTTGCAATTTATCACATAGTTTTTCTGCTTGAAAATTCTGCATGAAGCATGAACGATGTCAGGGACTTTGTCGAATCATGAATTTTTGAGAACTTCATGTTGCTAGAGTCGTTAACGCGACGTTGTGAATCTGAAAACGTTCGTTATAATCCCATCGCTGTCACTGTATTTTCGCACAATGTGGAGTCAGATTTCCTGAATGTATAAATCAAGAATAATAAAAAGTATCACATCTTTAAAAATTCAAATAACTGATAAAATTATTTAGAAAAATTGTAAATGTATATATAATCAATTAATAAATACCAAAGAATTATTTTAAAAAATAAAATAAGAGATTAGAGATTAGGTTTTAAAAATAAATCGTTCTAACAGTTTTGTCTCGACGCCATCGTGCATTTTGTATGTTGAACTTCACTAATTTTTTTTAAGCGAAACAAGTTAGGACAGAAAAGTGAAGGAAAAGAAAAGATGAGCCTCGGCTCATTAAAAATTGTATTGAATTAGTACTCGACACTTTCCTTATACTTATAAATATAAAAATGATAAAAATATTATCATGCTGGATTCGCATACATTTTTCTCTTCTTATGCATCCAAATTTGCATACAGAAGAAAATCTTTCTAAGGTCCAAAACTGTTTTCATTTGTCATTCATTCCTTGAGGAATTTTTATCATCGTTGGCAGTGGTATCTCTTCAAAAAGCAGCAAAATCTCTTCACCAAAAACTTGGAATCCTGCAGATGCACCGCGAAAGAAAAATGACATTTTGAAAAATAAATTTGCTTCTGTTTATCTTATCTCTTATCATAAATAACATCTGGATAATAACTTTGTATTCTTGCATCTAATAATTATTTCATATGCTTGAAAATTGATAATGGAATTCGAAAATGATACTTGAAAGGCTTCGGAGAATAATATTAATTACAATATAGTATGTACCTTAGTTAGGAGTTATAAACTTGAATTTGGGATCTGGATAATCTGGATAATCTTTGTAAGGTCCGGGTATTCGGTGACCATGAACTATATTAGGTCTAAAACCTCCATGCCTGTCATGCCCTTCATGTCCTCTATGTCCTTCATGTCCTTCATGTCCTCCATGACCCTCATGTCCTCCATGACCCTCATGTCCTTCATGGTCTTCATGACCCGCATGATCTTCATGACCTTCATGACCATCCAATAGACTTGGCTCAAAGGATAAAAAGAAGGCCACGCTCCAAACAATAAATGCAATAACCAATATAAGTGAAGCTGAAGAACTGAATTTGTTCCATCCGAAAATGATTTGACTCGACGTTTTGTATTCTCTCAGTTTCCTGCATTTTGGACCACAAGCAACAACTTCTGCACTTGGATTATTCATCTTATTCGAATTCATTTTCGGCAGGTTAACAAGCACAACGAGAGCAAAACTGGCTTCAATTACACAAAAGATTTTGTTATCGAACATTCGTGGAGCTATTGATAAGATTAGATTATCAAACCTTTACTCTTGGAAATGAGAAAAATGAAAAGAAAAACATTTATTCAATATTATCTGCCCTGAATTCAAAGTATGCAACTCAAATACATATTTGAAATATTTAAATGAAATTACTTTCTTCCTGTTTCTATAATTAATACATTAGTTTTTTCAATTATGTATTTATTCCTAAAATGAGTTTCAAAACTTATGAAAAGCTTAGTCTATGGTTAAAAAATAAATTATTAAGGCTGCATCATGATTTTTTTATGGATCACATACCGATAAGAAATATGCTCTCATATGAAATCGATAACAGTACAATAATTATTGCAATTAACGTAATTTCTCTCACGACCTGTTTACATAGCATGACTAAAAACATTGAAATATTGATCATTGGGGAAATCAATGCACCTTCCTCTTTTTCTCCCCATAAAAATAGCACAGTTCATAATGATAAAGACCAGATTTTTGTTGTAAACTCTTTATTAGTAAAAAAAAAACTATTATTGATAAAATACTTGTTTTAATAAAGTACATGTAAATTGTAAAGGTAACTAATGTTTTTATTGAGAGTAAAAAATAAATATTAAAAATGTTTCAACCCTTACATTTATTAGGGTTGTGCATACTTAAGCACAGCATTCGTTGATATCGCTTGGAGACTTTTGCCAGGAAAAGAGAAAATATCCAATGGTCATTCCAGCGACTACAGCTATACACAAGTAGACATTGTATGTCATAAAAATAAACATCAGAAAGTAACCTAAGGTTATTTGTAGAGCATGTAAAACTGTTTGCAGTACATGAATGACAGAGAATAATTCGTTTCTGAAAAAAAGAAAAGCATTTCTTAGAATCATGCAACATAACGCAATTTTTTATACCTTAAAAATAATATGCATGTATAAAGTTAAGAAGACTTACTTCTTACAAGAGGCATTTCTGATGTCATATTGGCTTGACGTACTCGCATAAAGATACTCGCTAAAACATAGGATTTTATTAAATTTCTAGTCTCAATATAATCGTTTGTTGGAAGAAAAAATCTGCAATTAATACCGGTAACATTTCATAGCTTCATAAATTGCTCCCAGAAGAATAATACCAATCGAAGAACCGAAGATTCCTTGCCAGTCTGTCGTCTTCCATTTTTCAAATAATATTGTTTCTTCTACACCAAAGTGAAAGGACATCTTTAAAATCAGAAAAATTCAGGTGTAGATTAATATTTCTTAAGCTGAAAACCATTATTTATTTTCTTATATGAAGTGCCCAGTTTATAAGAAACATAGATGTATAGAAGTATAGATGTATTCGAAATAGGTGATACGATTAAATGTCTTCTTTTGTGAATAAATGTGGTTTTTGGCACGCGATAGGCGTCTCCAGTTCGTGCAGAAAAGCATTATCGAATTTTACGTCTATGTTGAAATTCTACACTAGCTGTAAATAGAGTAACTTGAAACGGTTTACTCTGCTTTCAGCTTTTATTATCACCTACTTTTTCCTTCAAAGAACCTACATAATTGGATTCGATCAACCAATTGATCTAGGACACTATAGATGTCTTGGAATACTCAAACATGTAATTTTACTCCAAGCAATCTGCTGAACTATAAAGTAAGTGGCAAAAATAGGCCAGTAAATAGTTCTATTCTTGAAAAACGGTAATAATTTTATTCTAAGAAAGTGGCACTGCACTTGTATTTCTTGTTTGAAATGTCACCCTTCGATGATCACTTTAAAAATAATTTTCCGATAAGCAATTATCTTTCACTGAATTATTTCTGCAAAAATCTCGAAGACTCAATCTTTTCTACCGATTCCATCAAAATGTATGAAGAACAAAAAATGTATGAAGTTATTTTTCTTACCGAGTGCATTTTGTTGGTAAATCCGTTATTATTTTATTCGATACGTTACTTAGCAGATCGACAATGCGAGTGAGTCGAAATTGGAATAGTGAAGACGTGAAGATAATTAACCTTATCATAAATTCAGATAACATATCAAACAGTAACATCCGTTTTCGAAGCAATCGGTAAAAGCATTAATTTAATTAAATTCAAAGATATAAACTGATGAAGTATCTATATAATATAATAATTTCAATTATTTATGTGCTTTCTTCCATTCCTATTTTTTTCTAACTTGAAAAAGCTTTAACCCTTAAAGTTACCCCGAAAGCTTAACTAATTAGTCCAACTTCATGATTTTTTCCAAAGCAAATCTAAATTTTGACCAAACATACATTGAAACACTTCTGCACATAAAATCTATTTGAAGCAAAAGTGTAATTGAGCTTTTCACCAAGTGTTGACCTTGCCATTTTCTTTGGAGACTTAATGCATTTTCTCAAGAGATGTGAAGGCATATTGCGGGTCTGTGGACTGTGCATAAGAGAATCTGTTCATAGCTTGGTGACTCTGACATAAAAGGTGTGTGTAACTTCGACAGCCGAAGGGGATTTAGTTTAAAGGGCTCGGTGCGTACGAAGCGGAGGGTGCTTTACCCGGCTTTCGCAACAACCCCTCTATCCCGTGAGACTTCGACCCTTCAAGCCTAGCCTGCGTGAACGAGACGAGCGCAACCTGTAGCTGATAGTGACCGACGCGCCTCCCTGTGTTCGGAAATTCACCCACGCTCGATTCTCAAATTCTCAGTACAATTCTCACCGCTCCACCGTTTACATCGTGGTGAAGCGAACAGATCGAAAAATTATTTCCACCCTCGAAATTCCTGGAATAACCACGCGTATCAATGACAATCGAAAGTGATCGGGCACCCTGAGTGCTCACCTTCTTCTCAACTCTCCAAGGTGGCTCGAAAAATCACAAATTTCCCTCAAAATGGAAACGATTCCAAAAATGGTACTTTTAACTCATTTATGCACTTTTTAAATACTCTGCAATTTAATTCTTTGGAGAGAATGTATTGAAAATATGTTACAATATATTTGGCATGTTATAAAGATTCATAAAAATGTTTAAAAGAGTGGAGAAACTATGCAAAACTTTATCAAATTTAAATAAAGCCCCTGCAAAGCTTTTATTTCTCCTTTCTTGAAGTATTTTTTTTTAGATTCTCTCTAATGAAGTTGTTCTTCCCTAGCTTCATAAGTTTTTTTCCCACTTGACTTTTAAGCTAAGATTTTAAAATTCTGAGAATGAGAATGCTCTCGTTTTATTCTAAATTCTATTTTTATATTCACTACTTATTTGGTCATTATTTTCAGAATATATTTAATACAAAATAATATCTATTTTTCGGATGATCATATTTTTATTTGCCCAATCGGCAGGGAAATTTCACCCATCGTCAGTCTTTCTTTACTTTTAGCGATTTCTCTTCAATTTTCCACTGCCTATGTTCCGGTCTTTAAAAAAAATTAACAGAAGTATTACCGACATTTTCTGTTTCAACTTTATAATTTTTTGTGTAATATTTAATAGAATTTGACCTCAATCATTTATCGTGCAGCAGAGTAAATTCATGTTGAAATGTTATCGCGTGACCAAAGTGCCATGCAATTTACAACTTCAGTGGAGATTTATGCTAGGAGACACTAAAATGTCCGATTATTCCAGAAGCATTTTCAAAAGAAATCGATTGCTTACATCCAAGCGTAATACTTGAAATAGTATCACGCACAATGTAATGGCCATAATAAATTCAAAATAATACTCGTTTCTTATATACAATAGCATAACAATGAAACTGTGCTCACATAATACTTACACATTGTATAACACGATGCATAATCTCAAAATATTTTGCTTCCTGCTTTTATAACAATGGAGCCTTAAATCAAAGTAAAAGTCAAATCAATACCTTTTTGAAATGTCAATATAATAAAAGCATGATATATTTATAGTTTCTTTTATTCATTTATAGTTCTTTGCCTTAACATAAAAAAAAAAAGTTATTTGAAGGACCTAAAATGATTGAATTTCATATTGAAATCAAGTAATGTATCTTTCTTGCATTTGAATATTATGAATTATCAACATTAATATTTTAACCAAGATTAATAGACTTTCAGAATTGAAAGTTATAAAGCGTCAATCGAGTTCTTTTTCTTCAATCACCTTCTGGGCAGAGAAACATTAACTCAGCTCACTGCTCTAGCGCCTCATTCATATAATTTTTACATGTTACCATGTCGATTCAAATGTGGCCTTATATGCACTCAAATGCATCGTCAATTAAAAATTTTACACTAGAAAACCCGGGAAGTGATTAGCAGAGTTTAATTATTAAAGTGGAAAAACTTTAAATTCAAGTATTTTTTCAAAATATATGATAGGACCATATAAAATTGATTGAAATAGAAAAAAAATCTCTTGAAATATCATGAAATCTCTTCAAATTCTAAAGATTCCTTAAATTCACTTAAAATAACATGAAATCTCTTGAAAATCTTTAACCTCTCTTGAAATCCTTTGAAATTCCTTGAAGTAATTTGAAATCTCTTGCTTGGAATTACAAATTTCATAAGACTCCCCAGAAAACTAAATAATCCAACATGTTTGAATAAGCAAATGCAGTAGCTACATAATCCTTGCTTAATTGCATGCCAGGGGCATTATTATGTCAGATATTCTTCATACACACATAGTATTGCGAGGCATGAATTGCATCCTCTTTTCATGTCCATGTACACAAAGAAAAATAATTCTGCCACCTTTAAGGTTGCTGCACAAAGCCTTGAATGATCCATACTTTGCTTTCGCACACCATTTCTACTTCTTTCCGTTGAAGTGATCCATCTCTTCAGAATAATGATAAAAAAGCTGAAAAAACCGTCCCTTGAGTTGAAACATCAGAGTTCATGCAACCGACATATAATTCTTTTTATTTTGCTATCATCTCTTACTCCAGCTCTCATTTCTTTAAGCGGATGTCCTGATCTTCTTCTTTCATCGATCAAATTTCATTCTCGTTCTTCATATCGAATTAATATCGCCGTTAACCGGCGTCAGTAATCTCCATTTTAGACACTGAACTATCGATCGAGGTTGGCGAGATTCCGGAATTTAAAGCAAGCGGAAGTCTCAGACATTGCGGAAAATAGAATAAGACTTGTGATTGAGTAATTACCAGGAGTCTCTAGTTTTGATAATACGAAGATACAAATAACTTAAAGTAAAAGACGTTTTATTTCAAGATATTTCCAAAGATTTTTTATAGAAATCAATTGGTTCCGAAATTACTTCTAAAACCTCGAAACTTTGAATTACATATTTTGAAATTCCTTAAAATCACTTGAAATATTTTGAAATCGCTTTCAATTCCTTAATATAGCTTAAAATTGATTGAAATTCTCGCTTTTATGATACGATATATAGCGAAGATAAAAAACAAGTAGATAAAAACGAGTTTGGTCAGACAATCATTACCAAAGAGTGGAACCGATACCCTTACTTAATTATCCTACCCGAAAACGAAATACTTGAACTTCTGGGGTCTAAATATTTCTAAAATATTATAAAATATATCTAAAATATTATAAAACAATTAAATATAAACAAAATAATTTCTCTTAATTTACTACATATCATCTAACCCTGATTTTAAGGTTTTCATCCACTTTAACTATAATGCTAAATAGGCCAATTATTTCTCTGGCACACTTGTACATTTTTCCCTTATTATCATAATATCAGGAAAGAAACAATGATCGCTACGAATATATACTATGCAAGCCAGAGAGGCACTCCATTAAAAGCACATTCAGCAAGATTGGCTCAGTTTCCTCCAACTTATGGGTTGTTGAGCATTTGCCAAAAACCTAAAAAAAAAGAATCACAAGTCATTTAAGCATTACTATTTTTAAACAGCGCATTTCAAATTTTGAGATCATTTATATAATTAAAAAAAAATTGTGATTTTTGGCGAAAATGATAGAATATTATCAATTTTAATGATGAAAGAAGTTTCTCAGGATAAAGTTGCAAACTTTAAACTCGAATAAGGTGTGAGAAATGGGGTTGATAACCTTCCTGACTGAAGTTAATGAAAGCTTGTAATAGCTTTCCCCGTGATATAACTAAACTTTGATGTACTACATGAGAATGCGCTAATATTGGCAATGCCTGGCTAAGCGTTTATGATTTAATTACCAGCACCTAGCACCCTTCAGAATTTTATTTTATTTTATTTTTTGATACAATTTTTATCGTACGAGATAAGACTTATTATTTTTTCACATTATATATTAAAATATATATTCTATCAGAAAATATACTTATTAGATAAATATACTAAACACGTTTAAAAATTTTTTAATCAAAACAGAAACCGGATTAAAGGGTGGATGAATTTTAATTATTTTTAAATCAAATATCAAATATATAATAAAATAATTGAATTCCTTCAAATTACTTTGATTTTCCTTGAAATATTTTAAATTCTGTTAAATTATTTGAAATTATTTGCTTAAATGAGGAGTAAATCCCCAAATATCTATACTTTTTGTTAATGTTTACTGAATCAAACTCGTAAAATTTTTATTTTACCCGAAATTTGAAATTCAGACTACCTTCCCAAATGGTCCTCGTAAACTGCAGATGTCTATCCTCCCAAGTTTGCAATAACCTAGACGTCTCATCCGGACAGATCTGAATGGAGGGTTAAAGAGAGTAAAATAAAAAAAAACTTGAAAGAGAAATTCGGGCAATAAAGTTTATCTTTTAGTTCGTATTTCGAAAAAATGTCTAACTTTCCTTTGATAATATTTCTTCTTTTATTAAAATTAAGAAACTTTCTTACGATATCAGAATCGACAAAGATATTAAAAGTATAACAAAGCCACTAATGTTGAAATTTCATGAAAATTGATTTATATATTGACTTGTAGAAAGCTTTGTCTAATTTTACTCTCTACGTGAGAGAGAATTGAATAATAAATTCTCTCTGGAAAAAGGTCAGACAGAATCATCAAACTTTTTATGAAATTCTAAATACTTTTCACAAAAATATCTGACGACAAATCGTTTTCATTTTTAGAATATCCAGTTATTTAAAAGTGCGGATGAAATGGGTTAAAGCTTATCATTTTGCAGAGATAATTGCTTCAACCTTTCGTAATTAATTAATTAACTGCTAGTCAATCCCGAGGTAAAACTTCTTGTTTCTTGTTTCTGTTCCAGTTGCTGCTATTCATCGACTTGATTTAAGGATCAGAGAGCACAAATGGGAATATTGAAGTTACTGGAGCTTAATTATCTGCAACTCAACGACAATTAAAACACAATGCACTCCAACAGCCCTTTTAAATATAAAGCACGATAGCTTATATTTTTAGGAGACTCTAGATCTCAGAATGAAAATTGATCTATGAAATACTATTAATATTAAAGCAATTCAATCATTTGTAAAAAAATATCAATTATAAAGAGAGAGATTCAAAATTTGAAAAAATATTTTTTAGTATTGACAATTTGGATTAAAGAGTGAATTCTCCCTTCTTTACCTTTACTTTTTGAAAACCTTCGAAAGGGGACCAATTTTCAATTCGAAAGTATTAAAAGAAAGAGATTATTTTTCTCGAATGTAGAAAAACGAATCGCACAATGGAATGTCCATCTTGGGAGGAAATAGAAAATCTCCTGCTCTTTTGAAAAGAGTGAACGAGAGCTTTTCAGGAAAATATAGAATGAAGAGGAAATTAGAGTAAAAATAAGAAAAACGTGTAAGTCTACTAAAAGAGGAATTTTGAATCAATGGTGCTTCTGGTTGTGAATGTAACGTCCTCATTAGATGTGATTTCGAAGAAAGTGTGATTATCCGTGCCAAATGGTAAATTAGGTTCGATTGACTTAACTTTTTTAACTGAGATAAAATCGAACCAGGGATACAGTGACCGAGTCAGAGATTCCAAATACATTAGTTTCAATTTATAAGATGCCTGCCCCAACTTCTACAAGAACGACAAGTAGTGAGGTGATTCGAATGGAGCCTCTGGGGAGAACTTCCAGTTCTCGTAGTCCTGGACAAAACGGAACTGCCAATACTGAAGTGCCAGCAAATTCAGGTGAGTGCTGAAACTCTTGAAATATTCCTACAATTCTTTTTCCGGCTTCCTTTAGTTATTTGAAATCTAGTTCAGGAGAAAAACCTGTCGAAGAAATTCTTGAGCGACTTCACAGGATTCTTTTAAATTTCAAATCCTCTAAATTCGAAATAATTTGAAAAAATGCATTGTTAGGTAACGTTTTCTTAAATTCTCTTGAATTACTTTCAATTTTTTCAATTCTGTTCAATTCTTTCAATTTTACTCAATTTGAATTTGAATTCTTTGAATCCATTTCAAATCAGTTCTAGGTTGCTCTAATAATGCCTAGCGAAGTGAAATAATGTACCTCTTACGGTAAAAATCGACTTACATCACTTAAAGAGTTGGTACATAGAAACGAAAAAGGCACAGCAACGCAATCGCAAAATCTAAAAGGTCATAAGTTCAAGAGTTCAGTAGTTTAAAAATACATGCCTTTTATTCATAACTTTTGCACCTCTTTTTTAGCATTAGACTGAAATATTTTTAGTCTCAGTCGCCGATACAAGTTTTTTTCATCGTTTTTTTCTGTCCATTGAAAATTGCTCATTACAAACTGACAATTCTGCTCTTCGAGCAGATACAGATTACGAATAAGCTCTAAGCTAAAATTCTCTGTGGGACAAAAAGACGAAAAAATAGCAAATGAAAGTTTTTAATCGCCCTCAGCGGTAGAAAATGTTCACAAAGTATCTACAACTTTTTAATCCAAGTGATAATACTGATAATCATCCAACTAAAAAACGAAATTCTTGTTCTAGTGGAATACCGACAAAAATAATTGCTTTTAATTTCAAGAGTAATTTTAAATTAAGAGTATAGTGTTCTCTTGGAACTTTATGAGTTCCAGCAAGCTATTCAACAACGTAAAAAGTAATTACATTGCTCGTTACAAAAATGGAAACTTGAAAATTAAAAATTCAGACGACTCGAGGAACGATGTTCCTACACGATACCACGACCTTCATTTATAATTTATAACCACGAAAAACTTATTTCTAATTCTATTTACGAAATTTATTTTCAAATTTATTTGTTTTATTTTTAACCTTTTTAAAATTCAGAAAAAGTAAGAAACGAATTTCGGTAAACACTGTCTTGAAATGCATGACTTGATCCACTTGCATGGAATAAAAATTTGGGATGTGCATTGCATCATCTTAGAAATCTTTACTCAACGATATAGTTTATTACCAAACTTTCACATAATAAATAAAAAACCACAACTCTTAAAGTATATTTTATTATTTTATTTACTGAAAAAATGGGAGGCATTTTAAAATTGTATGTCACGTTCCCAATAATCTGTTTATTTTTATACTTTTTGCTTCGAAGGGATGAACGGCTACTCATATGAAGGGATGAAAAGATTGCACACTCTTGAGTGCCATTGTCAAAGTTCGAGAGGCTTTGTTCGATGGATCTTCAAGTTGCGAACTTGTAAGACAGCAGATCAAACTATAATACATGAAACATTTTCAAGGCTTTTGATAAGAATTTGCAGGTCAAACTGAAATCCATAAACTAATTTTCATGAAATATTCTTAAAAAGGAATAAGGAAAAATAAAAGAAATGCACCATTTATGAAAATCCGGTTACATTTTTTCGATTCTTTAAACTGCTGATTAAAGTTATAAGTTATTTAGTTTCTCTCTCAGGGACATGGGATACGTGTATTCTCTTGGGCATTTTGCTTTCCAGTTTCAGTTCAGAAACTAAAATTTAAGAGTCTGCGAGTGTATAAGCTATTCAACTTTAAAGAACATTTTCTCCCATTCTGAAAGTGATACTAAAATACAATATGAGAAGTAGAAAACATTTAATATTTTATGATGCTTTCACATTAAATCCCAAGATGTTAAATTTAGAATCCAAAAGTAGATCAAAGCGTTGCACAATGAAAAATAAATTACATTCACATATTTCTAGGTAGATGTCAATTGTTTTTTCATTGTGCAACACTGTTCCATTTTTGGTTTAAAAATTGACACCCTGTAATTTATTGTGTTATTAAAAATAAATAATTCATAATATTCCAATATATTAAAAGAATACCAAATTACATGATTCCAATTTAAAATTCAAGACTTTTAGGCCCTTCAAATACGAATTTTTTCAGTTGCTATAGGCAAGTAGATTTGATTACACCAAATTTTGACAAATTTCCAGGAATTTTTAAGGTTTTAACGAGATTCCTTGGAATTTCATAAAAACATAATTTTATGAACTTTTAAAGGGACCTAACAAGATTTCATGAGATTTTAAGTAATTTTAAAGAATTTTACGAATATTTTACAGGATTTTAAAAAAATTTAATGGGATTTTATAAAAACTTAAGGGGTTTCACGAGATTTTCAGAAATTTATCCATAAAGCATTAACTATAATAATTATCTGTGCCAAATCTTCTGTTAAAAGAGTAATTTTTCGTTTTTTAAACACCTGTTACTTTCCTTGTCAGGTATAATCTCGAGAGAAAAAATGAAGCTTGTTATTTAGCGTTTGATAGTGAAATTCGCGGTTATAATGACATTAATAGAAGGTTACCTAAACGGAGATACGAACCTGATGGTATTTCATGGGGTAGACAGGACTAATGTGATCAATGAAGGGGAAGATGGGAAGGGAAGAGAGAGAGAGAAAAAGAGAGCGAGAGAGAGAGAGAGAGAGAGAGATAGAGGAAGCTGGATAGACACCCCAATGGACGCCGATCGATTCACGATTCATTCTTCCTACCAGTATTACCTCTGCTTCTGCTTCTGCTTCTGAGGGTGCAGATGGCAGCATATCATTTCCTATCAATTTTCTATAAAAACCTTTCATCAGCCTTTACACAACCGATATATTCACATCTATAGTTATTTCTTCCAATCGACACTCCCTTCAAAATTCTCTCATGCGCAATGCTAAAACAAAGCCCGTCAAAGAAGAAACGATCATTACACTTCTCGACTACCTCACTTTTAAAGTCCTTGTAATGACAAAGCTTTCAACCTTTTGTAAGCTTTTGATGCCTCAATAAAAAAGTTACTCAACATTAGAAATTGAGTAATATATTAGTAATGATGCAGTAATGATGTAATAATGCAAATTATTATTGAATAAAGAGTAATATACTCTTCCTTAATTATTATTTTATGCATTATTTTATGATACATTATTTTATGCGTGCACTTCAAATATGCCTATAAAATATAAAATCATCAGTTTAAAATTGTTAATTGTTAATTACTAATTATTATATAGCCCCTTTACATCTAGAAGGACGTGCAGTGCACCCATTAATTGAGGAGAACAACTCAGAAGGGAGGTTCATTTGGATCCAACTAGTAGTCTGTAAATTCAATTAAATCCGTGAACAATAAAACTCGACTTTGCCAATTAAAAAGTATCAACAGAGGTAGAATTCGAAGCTACCGACTTCAGACTCTTCTCTGAAAATAAGAAATCAAGCTTCGAAGTACCTTCCGGAACCTGGCGATGGCGCCATTGCACAGTTCAAATTCAAATTCAAATTCAAATTCAAACCTCATACATTATTCAACATCACACCATAAACATTAAATTCGACACATCAAATTCATTTGATAAACAAAAATGCCTCACTCTCTTATTCATTGATTTTAAATAACCTACCTCACAATCGAAATTATTAAAAACTGACCACTTCTTAAAGCGACAACATAAAAATCTAGCATGCTTATAAATTACTAACTTAATATTCATATTTTACGATCCTAATTCGAAAGTTTCATACCTCATCTGTAACTGAAAGTTCGGTGATAACAGTTGTAGAGAAGTAGTAAAAAGAATTGCAGAATCGCTCGTTGAGATGGCGCCATGCTGTAGATAGGGGTTTTCCACCCCCTGCAGCAAGAGGAGGAAAATCCACCCCCGTGAATTGGGGCCGACGAGCTTTGGATACGTCGCCATTTCTGCCCGACATCGCGGTATAACCCACGCCATCCGAAATGCCAATAAAATGCCAAGACACGCGGCGCGCGACCTGGAGCTCATCCGGAAGCTGGTAACCGGAAACAAGTGTTGACCGGGTCTCGAATTTTTGTTGTCATTGTTGTCATTGAGTACCGCGAACCCGGAAGTGCCACTCGTTGCAGTCGCATTAGCCCGAGTTGCGCTTTACTCTCCGTCCTCGTGATCGCCTCCTTCGACCTTCGTAGCCGCTTTGCGTTCCCGCGTTCCCCAGGAGGCACGAATTAGAGCGAATTCTGGCTGAACAGAGAGAACCCCTCATTAAGATCGCGTATGCCTCGACAGACGGCGAGGTAAAGGGATTCGTCTATCGAAGACCGCCACCTAAACGATTCGCGATGAGCGAACAGGATGTGGACGATGTCGCCTTTCTGACAGGTAAATTTTCAAAAAAAAGTCCAATTGTCAAAAAATTTGTCGATCCTTTAGGATAATCAACGATCTGGCATTAACATTAATGTTAACTTTTTTAAGCTAAAGCTCAATGGAGAAGCTGCAAAGAATTGAGAATCGCGTTGATAACTGTTTTCGCATTACTGTTCAAGTTATCAACTCTTTGCAGCACTTTTACCACAAATTATCCTTGTGGTTTGATTAGAATGATTCAATGGTATAATAAAAATAAAGCAATTCCAAGTTGCGTCATCATCTTCACCTCAGAGAGGAATTTCACAAAAGATCATGTTGATGGCACTAATGACCTTTCAAAAAATTAAATCCATCATCAAATATTTACCATGAGTAATTCGGTTTTATTTTCTCCTAGTATGAACATTTTGGATATTTTAGTTATTTTCGTTATTATGAGACTCCTATAAACTGCTGTAGTCGGAGAAAATAATTATTTGGTCGACTACAGATTCCTGGCTGACAATTAATGTCGTCAACCCATTCTCACGTGTATAACATGTTTCTAGGATAATCAAGATATAACACATGTTTATGCTTAACTATAATACCACACGGAAAGTACTGCTATGGTTGTCATAACCACAGAAATATTAAAACATGGTACAACTATTAATTTGTGGTTGCACCATGTTTTACTTTAACATATTTTTTGTACATATTCTGGATTAACACTTTGGTCCAGTTTTGGACTAGATTTTTGAATTAGAATTTAACACCTTGGGAATCAATAATGAAAGGAGAATGTCGATGACTCCAACATGCGAAATGTGCAAGTAATGTAGATAAAACCTCGGTTTGAACGCGTAGCAGTATAAATTTGACTGCATAGAAGAAATTATTGATAAAAAAAGACGATACAGTAAACACTGTTTTCATAAAAATGTCAACAAAGTATGTATGTCAACAAAAGAGTTCGTGTAGAAACAGTAAGGGTGGTTTTCGCGAAACATATGATACACGTGCGTGACGTTCCTCGTTCACCTCTTTTTTTCCCCATCCTTGCATGTCAGTGTCCTACTCTTTTTACACGATGAAAACGACTCGACCAGCTGGCCCACTTATGACTCTTGGGCTCTAGGCGCTATACTAGAACGTAAGCACGTGTACTCGATCAATAAAAGAGAAGCGCTTCTAATCTTTTCGCATTTGAACGCACAGCTCCGGAGCTTTTCAAAAGCTGCGGATATACGAAACATATTCACGTTTTTGTGCGAAAAGCACATACATCCAGAAAATGTGCGAATGTGTGCACAGGTCTTTTCATTCACGAAATGCAACGAGGCAGTCCTCGAGCAGCTTGGAATCCAGGTCAAGTGACAGGGTGGATGTGAAATTTTTATGCGACTCGCATGACGAGAAGCGACTGATGGCTTGACGGGAAGTGTAACAGGCACTTGATGTTGAAAGGAATTATGAGTGGCACGTGGTGTTGGCGCTTTTGAGCCGTGATTAATGAAAGGAGAGAAAATCTTTCTACCATTTTTAATGACAGAAAATAATTGTAAAGGGTAGACAAGATCCAGCTATCGACAAAGTAGGACATATAATTACAGCATTTTTTTTATCTTCAAGCCAAAATGTATCAGAAAAAAGTTTCCAAAGTTCTCAAAACCTAACATTTTTATTTATTTGCTAGTTGGAATTTTAAGAGATTTTATAGAATTTAAAGGAATTTTAAAGGATTGCAAAATATTTTGTGTTATTTTGAGAAATTCCAAGGGATGCTGAGATTTTGATTAATTTTAGGGATTTAAAGGGATTTTTAAAAGAGTTAAATGATTTAATATGTCTTGATATCTCTTGATAATCCTTAAATTCTCTTGAATTCTTTTTAAATCCATTGAATATAAAATTACTTAAAATATGATGAAATTCTTTAATCTCTTAAAATCCCTAGCAACACCGGGTAAATTTCTGTAGTAAATAAAGAGAAATAAAGTGTTTTTGGGAATATTTTTTGATACCCTTAATCCAATAGATGTAAAAAATAATTAAAAATGCTCGTCAGACAGCTTTGGAAAATTCACGAATTTCACTTTTGTTTTAGGAGACAGTAACACAGGGTTACACAAACGCAGCATATATGAACACAACGGAGTCGCCGTTTGTTCACAAAAGAGAGCGCTTTGCATTGCCACAGTTGTTTTCGCAATCCTCTTTGCCATATCACTCATCATTGCATTCGCGGGACCACAGAATGGTTAGTTAACATTTCTCTATACCTAATGAGTCTACTTCAAACGTTTCATTCAACTGCTGTCGATATTTCAAATTCAGACTCATCTTCATTTCGAGCTTCTGAATTTGAAATATAATATTAAATTAAATTTTTTTAAAATTATTATTTTTATGGTAAAATATTTTTAGAATATATCGTTGATTAATAAATACATATTCTTAATAATTTATAAAATATGAAAACACTTGAAAATTTTCTTGGCAGAGTATCAGAAATGTTCATCATTTCAGATCAGATTATTCTTAGGTCTTGATAAACCAGATAAGAGTGATCGGAAAATTAAATATTGACTAATATACAGTTTTTTATGCAGACTGCCCTTGCGCTGGAGAAAAGCCAGCGAATCTGGAAATCGACGAGGATGAGGAAGGCATTGAACCGCTCGCAACGAACGGAGAGGTAAATTGATATGATTTATGCATCACGCTGATAAAACTTTATTTCGGATATTAACACTCTCTATGAAATAATTTTCCTGAAAATAATGGACGAAAACTACAGATCGAAAAGCGATAACATCGATTAGTCTATGAATGAACAATCTAAAACTGTTATTATTGACAAGAAAATTAATGTAATTATAACTGATGAATTTTTTTAGGTTTTCCCGTGGAATAACGTAAGGTTACCCTCATTCGCACATCCTACTAGGTACATCATTACTATCCATCCAAACCTTACGACACTGGAAGTCAAAGGTACAATTTTCGACAGTAGACCATTAAAAATATGAAAAACAATGGAAAGAATTTTTTCGTCTAATTTCATTTATAATTTTCATCAGGACAAGTCATAATTGAGTTCTTCGTGGACAAAGAGACCAATTTTATCGTCTTCCATAGTAAAAATTTGACAATAAATGAAAAGGTAAGAATTATTGTTTCATATTTAGTTCCTTCTAAAAAACAATATATTTTGTATCGGTTTCTGTATACTTGAAAATCTAAAAATACACACCATCCTTACAGATGGTCCTGGATCGCAAAGGTCACAGATTAAAAATTGCAAAACTTCTGGAATACCCAAAACACCAGCAGGTTTATTTGGAACTAGAAGAGAGCAAATTTCGCAAGAAGGGAAATTACTCAGTCCATCTCAGATTTATTTCGAAACTAAAAAACGAACTAGAAGGATTTTACCTCAGTAGTTACGTTACTGCCGAAGGAGAAAAAAGGTTAGTACAATTTTTTCATCGTCGCAAATACCTCGAACATCTCATTATATAAATAATAATATCTTTAGAAATTCATATTGTATGAAAAATATTTCCTCACCTAATTTAAAATTATTTTCCTTATGACATACATCATTCCTAGCGTAAATCTCTTTTAGGTATTTAGCGACTACGCATTTCGAACCGACATATGCACGTTCTGCGTTTCCTTGTTTCGACGAGCCACAGTTCAAGGCAAAGTTCAAAGTCTCCATATTCAGAGACAGGTTTCATATAGCTTTGTGTAACATGCCTGTGACGAATACTGAAGATGCTGGATTTTATATGGGAACGGGACTTGTAAGTGAACAATGTTGCGCAATCAGAGGTTCTATATTTAAAGAATAGAATAAATAAAATTCTAGAGACCGCAAAAATTGGAAGCAAGTTGTAAAATTAAAATAGATAAACTTCTTCGATACTTGAGATCAAATTTAGATAATTAAACACCTTGTATTAGATGTTTAATTATCATTCGGAAATATCAATGATAAAGAATGCCTACATACGTCTTAAGTAGAATCAATCTGAATTACAGCTTCGGGACGATTTTAAAGAATCGGTGGAGATGTCGACCTACCTGGTGGCTTTTGTCGTCTGTGATTTCAAGAGAATTTCCGAATTGACGAACAGGAATATTTCTGTCAGTGTTTATGCTGCAGAAGCTATGCTTCCACAGGCGAAATATGCTGTTAGCATAGCAGCTCGAACAATGGACTATTTTGAATCATTCTTTGGTGTCCATTATCCGTTGCCAAAACAAGGTAGATCAGAAGCAGCAGAGTCAAAAATATATTTCTTTAAATCCCTAAAATACCTCATTTTTATAACTTTTTCATAGTTTTATGAGTGAAAAGACTTTCGAGTTAATCAAAAAATTAAAATGATTATCAAAGTGTAGAATTATCATCTATATTTGTATAAATTAACAGTAGCATCTTGATATTTGAAATTGATTGAAAATTAAATTTAAATTAATTTATTAATTGAAATTGATTGATTAATTGAAATTTTCAGACTTGATAGCCATCCCAGACTTCGCAGCTGGTGCCATGGAGAACTGGGGCCTCATCACCTACAGAGAAACATCGATTCTTTATGATCCTGAGGAAACTTCAACAGTAGCACACGAATGGGTGGCTGTGGTTGTAGCCCATGAACTTGCCCACCAGTGGTTCGGAAATTTGGTCACCATGAAGTGGTGGAATGACCTCTGGTTGAATGAAGGAGCAGCTAGCTACTTGGAGTACAAGGGTGTAAACCATCTTACACCTGAGTGGAGCATGATGGATCAATTCATCCTGGACAAGATACAACCAGCTTTGGATCTGGATGGCCTTGCCAGTAGTCATCCCATCAGTGTCAAGGTCAAAGATCCCACGGAAATCGAAGCGATTTTTGACACCATAAGCTACAACAAGGGTGCTTCAATACTTTACATGCTGGAGAGCTTTCTTGGTGAAGATATTCTTAAGAGTGGACTCAATGACTATCTGCTTACACATGCGTATAAAAATGCTGATACGAATGATTTGTGGACCGTTTTCACGAAACATGCGAATCACACGTTCGATGTGAAGGTAAGCCTTTTAAAAGCTAATTTAAAGTAGATTATATACGTTTGTTTATTTCCTGAAGAGACTATTTTTGACTTTATTATTCACTTTATTAGGCAATTATGGACACGTGGACACAGCAAACTGGTTTTCCTCTTATTATCATTAAGAGAGATGGCAACACAATTACAGCCAGTCAAAAACGGTTTTTAATATCTCCACGCGAAAACGAAACCGAACTTCTTGAACCCAAATCACCATTCAATTACAAATGGTATGTTCCGCTAAATTTTTACACGGATAAGGATCCGACGAACATCAGCAACATTTGGATGAATATGACGAATGGTATGAATAGATTCCTCTCAGATAGATTACCTCAATTGACCTCATCTGGTGTTATTCTAACTGAGGAAAAACTTTTATTTTTCAAGTGACCTTCGAGATTCCGGCAGACGTGGAGTACATAAAATGTAATGTGAATCAGACAGGATTCTACCGGGTGACCTATCCGGATGACATGTGGACTTCTATAATAAAAACACTTTTAAATAATCATGTGAAGTTCACTCCAGCAGATCGTGCCAATTTAGTGGATGATGTTTTCACCCTTTGCGAAGCAGGGGAGCTGAATGCATCATTACCTTTGGAATTGTCCTTGTACTTGTTAAACGAAAGGGATTATGTACCCTGGGCAACTGCTTTAGGATATCTGCATTCTTGGAAGTATAAACTGAGTGAAAGCTCAGGATATAAAAAGTACATTGCTTTTCTGAAAAAGCTGCTGGGACCAGTAACTAAATACGTTGGTTGGAGCGACGAGGGGACTCATTTAAAAAAGTGAGTTCTAATTCACGTTTCAGGATTCTGTAATAATAGCATTTAGAGTCACAGTGACAAGGATTTATTTTTAGCTTCCTAAATTTCATCACTCCCAAGTTCCTTTCCAAATTCAAAGAAGAATTTCCTAGAATTAAAAGGAGAATAAAAAGAAATAAAACTATTATAACAAATATAAAACCTTGTCGTTAATTTTTACAGATTACTGCGAATTGCCGTCCTACAATTTGCAGTAGAATTACAATTAGACGAAGTGGTACAACCAGCGACGAATCTATTCGAAAATTGGATGTTTAAAGGAAGTCGGATCAGTCCAAATATTCGGGATGTTGTGTATGCCGCAGGTAACATGCCCAGCTAATTTAAAAATGTGCAATTCTCTATTTATCAGAAAGTATCAAATATTAACATCCCTTTGAATGCAGGAATTAAATTTGGAGGCCAAAGTGAGTGGAATTACTGCTGGGACACCTATCAGAAGACCCAAATTCCCAGCGAAAAGCGGATTATGCTTCGAGCCCTCGGAGCTACCAACGATCCCTGGTTGCTTCAAACGTACCTCTTGAAAAGTTCCGATAGAGAAAAAGTGAGGACACAAGATGTAGAAGCAGTGATATCATCAGTTGCGAAGAATCCCGAAGGGAAATTTCTTGCTTGGAGGCACTTGAAGGCTTTTTGGCCTCAAATTCATGCTGTTTTTGGAAACGGTTCCTTATCACTTGGTGGACTCATTCATGTCGTCACTTCTGAGTTCTTCACTCACTATGATTTCAAGGAGGTAACTTATTTAAAAATTATTTTAAACTCATTTCAAAAGTCTAAAATTTTTTGTAATCAAATATTATTGTATAATATATTATATAATATTAAGTTGACAAATTTCAGGTCTCAGAGTTTTTCAAAAACAAGGATGTTGGAAGCGGTCAGCGGATGCTGGATCAAAGTCTCGAAAAAATCAGATTCAACATTCACTGGGTAAAGACCAATGCCGAAATGGTTGACGAATGGCTCACGAACTATTTAAACTCAAAGAAAAGTTAAACGCCATGAAAATCTCTCATAAAGTGAAGCAAAGGTCTGAATTCTGACGAATTCTGATTACCACTTCCGGACTACTCAGGAATACTCAGTCCGAGGCCTCCACGTCGTTTTCTCGACGCCATAATCGAAGTTCTAAGGAAGAAAAAGAATGAACCGTTCCATGCAGACTTCGAGTCCAAACCAAATACAATAGCGAATATGTATCTCAAATTCGCGAAATACGAAAGAATCATGATCAATTCCTTCCAAATGCATTCTACCTATAGATAAACAAAACGATACGAATTTTTGGAAATTGCACTGTTTTAAGATTGGTCACGATTAAGTTTAAGTTCGAGGAGTACAAGTGAGCAAATGGTGTCAGAAAACTCAGAATTTTTCTGAATGAGAGGATGAGAATATGAGAGTGAACCTGAGGGATTTCATTTTCAGTTTAGAATCTGGATCCAAAAACCTTAAGGGTTATTGCATCCAACTTAAATTCGATTTCTTCATTATACTTAATAAATATTACAATTAACCATATTTTGTTAAGTAGGATGAAGGAATCGAATTCTATGGTTAGAATATGGAATCAAACACCCTTAAAGCCATCTATTTATTAGTTATTCGATGCCAGTACCTACAATGCCATTTTTATATTTACAGAAATATCGAGTTGTACTAAAATACTTTTATCTGGTCCTAAATATTTAAATTCATAAAAATACTATTAAAAACCTGTTTTTTCTTTTATGTAAAAAAATTTAGGACCAGACCTTTGCGACGGTACCTTAGTACCTTTAATTTTGCAAATTTTCAACTCGGTATGTAGAAATGATTGTAGGGGAAAAAATGCTGGTGAGGTAGGATCAGATAGCTGATAGATGACCTTAAGGGAGGACGTGACAGAAAGAGGACGTTAAATGCGTATAAGTAGCATATCAAAGTTAAACAGAAATGAGTGCTCTGTGTATGATCATCAGAGTTACTCATCTGCGGCCAAATGGAAACGATTGATGGGATTTATAGAATATTAAAGGGAAATCAAATAGCTATGCGGATTTGCTAAGTGTCGTGTGCCATGTGTTCATGTTGCTGACAAAGTGTGAAAAAGTTTGCACGATTCGCAGGTTACGTATCGTGCAGCTATGGTAATTTTCCCGTGTGACATAGGCATAATAAGATATAGAGAATCGGAATATTTTAATATGGGAAATCGTATGTATTATAACTATAGATGTAAAGTAAACCGTAAACTCGTAACGCTTCGAATGGTGCGTGTAAAACATAGATTATAAGATCGTATGTTTACCATTACAATATATGACATGGGATTTCAAAAATGGATTACGTGTGGGCAAACTACTAAAATTGAAAGCCTAAAATCCTTATAAGTGCAGATATTTTGATTGAGAAACGAATTCCTGCCTCCAGCGTCTGAACAAAGCAGAAAAAACAAAAAATTAATACCTAAGAAGAGGATCAACCCTTGACTATAAAAATGTATAATTGATTTCTTGTTTTTTCTGTATATAATTCTACGCGTCATGTGTGTTCTTGTCACTATTTTTTGAAAGTACACTTTCGTTACTGCCAGGTTGGAAAGGATCGATTTTTTCTCACATAAGCGATTTACTGAAAACAGTCTCGCCTTGAGATTTTTTATACACTTGAATTATCTATTAAATTCAATGCATTGATAAAGATCGGTATTTCTACTAAATATATAATATTTTCCCATCTCAGACGTATGATATTCGTACTATTAATTAACTAAGAGTACGTCGCCAATAAGCTCGACAATGATTATCAGGATAAGAGATACATACTCTGAATTTCTTGAAACATTCATTATCACACGTCGTTAATGTGTGTGTGTGTGTAAGAGCAGCATTTAAAAAAACAAAGTGTCTCATCGTCCCATCGAGTAGATTTTTATACGCTCCAACGGCGAATTCAATTGTCGACGCACAACTAGATTATCTTATACTTGTATATATAGCCTATTTTTTCACTACGATTTTCTCTCCTCAGATAAATTACGTTTCACCTGCAGATCTAGTCTTGACGAGAGGGTCAATTACATGAAAATTCATGAAGAAACTAAAAGAATTAAGGAATGAAAACTTAGTATATCAGTATTTTAAAAATAAGTTTAATTTATAGAAATAATTTTCATTCCTAGCCTACCTGTTAAATATTTTAAAATAGCTCTCTGAAGGATGGTTCTCCAAGTCTATTAAATTCAGCACAAATAAGCCTATTAATAAATAAATTTCGAAACTAATTTATGCACAAAATGTTCGACTATGGGAAACTGCATAAATAGTTCATTTATAATTTTGCATCTCAGTTTTTCACCTGCAATGATATATTACATAAGTTTGCACAAAAAACCTCGCAAAAAATGTGATTTCAAAAAAGGTGGTGATGAAAATTGTTGCATTTCAATATTTACTGAAATGTTAGTAAATATGAAGAATTCTTTAATAATTCTCTTTTATGCTTCTTGTGAAAGAAATATCTGGTAAGAATTGTGCGAAATATGCCCTCTCGTTGCTTAATTAATTTTCTCATTAACAGTCGCCCTCACTGACAAGTTCCTTAATTTATAACTTCATTAAACGACGTCGAGAACGTCATATATAGACCAAATTCATTTCAAATCAGGCAATTTTTACACTTGAAGTCGCAGAAGTTATGGTTATTTGAATTTTTTGCTGTGATTAAAAAAAATTCAGATGTTTGTTTTAAAATTCTGTAACTTAATTAGAACTTAATTTAGATACGAAAAATTTTAATTTTCTCTCATGCAACAATTCTTATAATCCGTTCCAAATTTAAGAAAGTATCACTTTCAAAATATTTTCAAGATTCTTCGTTAAACATCTTACTAGCACGTTATAAAACTTGTGAGCCTGATAAAGGAGAATGACATTGGTTTAATTTTGCAAAATCTTGTGATTGATGTTCACTTTTTCTATATGATCGAAAGTAAAGGTTGTTTCAGTAGTTGTAAGAAGTTGTAAGCCAATAAGAGAGTGTAGAATGAAGGGGACAAAAATCAGGTCCAACTAATTGATGATTGAATGTGTTGAGGATGGCTTTTACGAATTGATTGACTATACATACAGTGATTTTTCCAGTTAGTTCATTTTTATTATTGCAGATATTCACATGTTAAGACTGGACACGAGAGTAATTTAAGATTACCATTATTACATATTTTTTTGCAATCATGATAGTATATCGTTTATGTATTTCAGGAAACGAAGCTGTTTTGCATTTCGCAATAATATAGGAATATAACGATATATTGTATACTGATCTCTACTGTATACCGTTGTCATAGATATTTTGTTGTATGAACAGAGAATGCGGAATATGTACAAGTATACATATATTGAAAATATTATATGTTTAAAATAAGCTGTCTTTTTTTTCCTCTTTCCTCTTCCTTGATTGAAAATGTTATGCACATCAAATTTAATCATTATTATCAATTATTCTCAGTTTCCTCTAGTGTCTGAGATTCATCGTAGATAAATCAGTAAACATCAGGAATTATTATCAGGATATATATAGGTCTAAAGTTTCGCCATATTACCTCGAGAGATAATTGTTATCAGCAATACAATGAAAAAGTTGTAAACAAGTAAAAACTGCATT
>CAJFCP010000035.1:1314216-1349261 GCA_904066005.1 Synergus itoensis | reverse complement strand
GTATCATTTAAATGCTACTCATTGTCGGAACTCGTATGATAGTACTCAATAACAAATAACTTGATAAAATGAATAATTCTCAGAAATCTACATAAGGATGATTAAAAATCAATTTCCAATTTTTTAAACTGCAGAATTAAATCTAAAAAAGTATAAAATTACAGAACGTAAAAATCTTTTCCCTTTTCAGCAATCAAGTTTGCAAGACATTCGCTTATTCGTACAGAAATTCGGGACATGAGGAAAAAAACCAAAGAAAAGGTTGCAAAAAATACTTTTACTAGAATCTTTATTGAATTAATTAAAATTTGAAGCTAATTATAGTATTTTCAAAAACATAGTTGGAAATTTGCTTATATTCTTTTTAAAAAAGTGATCCATTTTGTAAATATTACTAAATATTTTTGTAAAAGAAATTATTTGTAATTAATTTTATTTGTTTAAAGACTTTGTAAAAGATTACAACTTTTTTAAGAGCTTAAAAAATTAACTATTTATTGTCCAAGTTTATTATCCAAAAATAATGCACTACTTTTGATTATATATTTTACCAAAATCTAAATATAATTTTAATTTCTCAAAACTTACAAGTAAACAAAAAAAAAATCATAAACTTGGTCCCGATAACGCGATAACTTTGGCAGTATGGTCTCAAACCTTTGTTATGCCTTTGTTTAAAAACTGTACTCAAACCAGACTGCGCAATATTAAATAGTCAGCAAAGTTTCTCAAAGTTGTGAAGTTATTTCATCATAGTCTTTAAAACCTGTAGAATAAAAACTAAATATAGGAAATTTCAAGCACAATGTGTTATGCACATCAAAATAAAAAATGGATACTCTTTCCTTTAAAATTTACATCTTAATTCAGTCTTTCCTCAAAGTTATTTGCTTGTTTGTCAGTCAGTCTTTCCTAAAGTGAATACGCGTGGGTAAAAGTGCAATTGTTGCGTCCCTGACAGACGACGTTGCCAGAGTGACTGCTGAGTCACATATCGTGTGCGATCTCATCCAGCAAGGTGTTTTATTTCATTTCTCCTGAAAATCGCGTACTAAAATCACCACAGAGGTGTACTTTCTTCAAATATCATTCAAAATCGCTACCCAGCATCAAGATGGTTTAACAAATGTGAAAATTTTGAGGCCGATCGCGAGCCTCAAGTGTGCGCCCACATCACAAATACGAGTTATACATTTACTCCAAAATCCCGAGGCCGGGTTATCTTGACCTGTCAAGTCGAATCTTTGAACTTTGGAGTTTTCTTGAAATTTCGTGGCTCGTGAACGGTGACAATGATAAAAAAGGATTAACAGTGTTTCTTCAAAGTGCCAGCAATTTGCCAGGAATATCTGTTGTTTGTGTGTTGAGTGCAAGCGTTGCTTGACGTGGCTTGTGCGTGTTTTGAGGTTATTTTTGTAACTCATGTAACTGACCTATACTCGTCGAAGGTGTACCACTCAACCTTTATTTCCAATCCAGCAGTCCACCGGACAGGTTTATTCTCTGGAAATAACTCCGCAAAACGAGTCCAAACTGTACCCCATGAAAAGAAATTTTTCCCCCTTGAAATCGGACATCAACAAAACCTCAAGAACTGTGTTTGTATAACCTCAAAATTACCTGTCACTAAGTCTGTGATTCTTGTCTTCGGAGTAAACCTGGTGCTTTTTCAGCTTGAAAAGTGAGAAATATATTAAATCGGAACCTTAGAGGTTCGCAATGGATGACCTGTGATAAAAAGTTGTCGATTTCCTTGAAATGTTTTACGTGTTAATCGTTCTTAATATAAGAGCTAACCCACTGTGACGGCACGTTAAGACTTCAAGGACCTTATTTCTTCTCTGGACTGTAGACTTTTGTGCAAGAAATCTGTGATAAATCTAGCAAAAAGGAAAGTAGAAAAATAGAAAAATAGAAAAATAAAAAATAGACTTCAAAATGTTGAGTCTCAAGAAACTGTACCGCGAGGAGCTTTTACAGCTTGCTCTGTTGCTTTCGTTGCTCCGAGTGGATCCTGACTCATATTTAGGTATTGATATTCAGACTATTGGTGTTGGTTCTTTGGATCTAAATAATGGATCTGGATGGCATACGGATGCTCATACTATTGTGCATCGACCTATGTTTGTTCATCCGAAAAACTTGGATTCTATGCTTCTTAATTATGAGAGAGATATCTTCGAAGACTTGAACTCCCTGGGTAGATACAATAGAATGAACAGTGCTCAGAATGATATACACGCGTATTTATTAAACATCGAAGATTCTGGGAGAGATGCAGCTGTGCCAGGACCAAGTATACCGAATTCGACGGACCTTTCTAGGAATATGACATCTCCAGATCCTCCGACGTCCTCGCAATCTCCTTCTCAACCGATTGGAGCAACGGAACTTACACAAGAGGTATACTTTCAGTAAATAATGCATTTTATGGTTTTAAAATTCTTAAACCTACCACTTTTCTCATTTTCTAAGAATTTTCTTCTCTTATTTCTTAGTTTATCCTAGTCAGAATTAATTAAAATCGCTGAAATGGCTAAAATTAATCCAAATTAAAATATTGATATTATTGATAAAAATTAAATTCCCCATTTTACTCACCAATTATTGCAACTAAATATCTTTTCGTTCTGTAGATATATTCTGTTTTAAAATAGAAATGTGCCTGTAGAGCGAAAGAATGTTTACTTTGAATACTTGATGTGTAAAACGAGGAATTCAAAATTTACATAAAAATTTAATCTTTTCATTTTACGATATTTTATTTAAATAATACAAAGTTGTATAATTGAAAATCTTAATAACAAAAAAAATTAAAATAAAAAGAATTAAAAATTGAATAAAATCTGATTTAAATGTTCTTCACTTGATTCTTTAACACTTTGCAATTATTTTAAATTCCAAGCTTTAATATTTAAACTAATTTTAAATAAAAAGTTTTAAAGTGTGTAATTTTTAATTGGGAAAGTTTTTGAAAAATAAATAATGTTTACTTGAGAAAATTCATAAATGAATAATCTCACATTTATCAAATAGACAATTTAAAATTAATCGCGTGAACTTGAAGTATTTTTAATTTAATCCGACCTGATTCTGCACTTTTTAAAATGCAAAGCTTTAATAATTGAATTAATTTGTATTCGATAAACTCCAAATCGAATAATTTAATATTTAAGTATTCCAATTTTGATATAAGTTCCCATATAGTAATAATATATTTTTTAAATTTGACTGTTTTAGTTACATTTTCTCTTTCATTAACGCCTTTTGCATTTGATTGTGTAGAGAATATATTTTGTCTTATTAACAATAATGTTGCAGTTTATCGGTGCGTGTTTCATTTAAAATCAATTTTCTTCATGATTCAACAACACGTGACTGAAGTGCTATACATTGAATATTTCCTTGCATTCGTAATCGTCATATTATCAGAAACTTTCGTCACATATTGTATAGACTTATAAACTTATAAACTTAAAAAAAATAACTATTTTCAACTAAATATTTAAATTTGAAACAAAGAAAACTAATTTTCTACTAAAAATAGTTCAATTTCCAAACAAAAAATTGAACTTATAACAGAATAATTGGATTTTCAATCAAAAATACATCGTTCTTTGTTTTCGTATTATCACATTATCAGATCTAAATATAAAAAATACATTTATTTATACTTCCTGGCAATCCACAAACCGTATTATTATTACTAAATAAGTATGCGATAAAGTGCAGTCTAATGTACAAACATTACAAGCTTCTTATTCGCTATACAACTCTCACAAAATAGAAATTCACTTGAAGACACTTATATAGTAACTTATACGAGCTCTTAAAGGAAATTTGCTCTCTTTCTTCCTCTCACTCCCTTAATCTTCCATAAAAAACAAGATGTAGGACGAAAAAGTGTTTCATAATAGGAAAATGCTATCATGAAAAAGAGGTTGCGATTATATCGAGAGTATTATAGTTTCTTCCAATCTCTAAATCTGAAGCCATATTCTCTCCTTACCTATTGATCGGATTTATATTTGCCGCCTGTATATCGAAATCAGATCTGCCAACTGCTTGACTGCGTAATTTTTTTTGAGTTTTGAGTACCCGCCTCAAAAGATTTCAAAGATACCAAAACTTCTTAAAGAATTTCAAGAGATTTCAAAGGATTTTAAATGATATATAATGGTATGAATGGTATAAATGAGATATAACGGTTTTAAGAGAATATCAAAGAATTTAAGGATTTTCAAGAGTTTCAAAAATCTTTCAAGATTTTTAGGTAGTTTCAAAACATTAAAAACATTATTGAATTCTGTAAAATCTGTAAAATTTCTCTTGAAATCTTTTTGAATTTATTTTTTATCCCGAGACCTTCAATTTATAGAAGCGGTTTTTATGACAGGATTGTTTTTGAGACTAAAAAAAAATAATTGAATTTTAAGATATTTCAAAACAAGATTTTTAAGAATCATCACAAGTATAAATTATTGACAAAGGTGCGCGCTTTATCGCTCGCATGACATTCCAATAAAATATGTAAAACCATGTTTTTGCGAAGGTAGGAAACTGGATCTCTGCTCACACTATTGCATTACCAGAATCGCGAGTTTCTTGACTTATTGCATGAAGTTAAACAAAGAAAACTCTTTTTTTTTTTACGCGGAAAGTCATACTTTTGGCAGCAGCAAAAATTATTTTTCTTTCTCGGCTTTTGCAAAGATGAAAAAATTCGAAAATAACCGTCCTAGACACAAGGTCTCAGTACATTCGTGTCTGTCGCAAGAAGCATGCGTATCTCGCACGGTATATAATCGCTGAGTGTAAACGACCTGTGGCAAGTGTTTTCGAACCGCCTGCTGTATAAATCCTTCCAACGACCTTCTCGTTTTTAATGCATCCTTTCTCTTGAGGGTTATATACATTCGGCACCTTAGTTATATAGTTAACATGACTCACTGACGCCTACAAGATAAAACTCTTATTATAAGCTTTTTTCTGCTAATCGCTTGGATCTTTTTCATCAAATCTAAAAAAGAATGCTTCACTGCTTGCGCAAGAAGTTCTTAAGATTGTAATAAAAATCTGATTACATTTTGGAGCCTTGCATTTACAAAGAACATTGCACTCCTTCTGTTTTCTGAAAAACTTTACAGGTCTAGTCTATCCCCTATTCCCATATTTTTCCCTATTTTTTTTTACTAAAAAGCCCACCTCTTTTACCCTTTTTTCTTTTTTTCGCTTAGGGGCGCGTAATAATTATCATATAAACAAATTCAGTTTCCGCATTATGTCTTCTTCATTTTACGTCAAAGTTTTTTTTTTCGCTCCATATGCATATTTGTATTTAAAAAATGAATAGCGCCACAGAGCGAAAAAATATTTTAATATTTGTTAACTGAGACGAAAAAATCGAATTTTGAGATTAGAATTTGGATTCAACGCCCTTAACGAATAATTCTAAGCGGAAAAATCACGTGTTTCTCTCGCAATTCACGAGCAGTGTGCAAATCCCTAACATGAGACCGTTACCATACTTTTTCTCGGCGTCCTCGCAAATGCAGGTCACCCATATCGGTTACTCTCAATCTCCATCTGGGTTAACTAATTGGTACTCTTTATTTAATTTTATAATTATAGTAATTTTATATGTGTAAGCGCCTTAGCACTTATAGAGTTTAGACTTTCAGAAGAGCATTGAGCAGGCCTAATAAACCACGGAAGAGGGGACTTAACAGATTTTTATTTAATTAGTTTCACCACCGTCCGAATCATGTTTTCTACGTGCCGAACCGCATAAGCACGGGATGACCATAAAAGAATTGCAACCTTATTCATGATCATGCGACAACTATTAAAAAGACCTTCACCGTAATTAAATCCGGTGCCAATCGATTTTTCCTACTAAAAATTAAAATATACTGCAAAATATTCCATAGTGTGAATAAATTCGTCCCAAATGAATAATGTTAAATGATTCACTTCATTAAACGCAATTCACCTTTGATGATTTAATTCATTCGGTTCGTTATATTTAACGAGGGATTTCGATGTCCCCACCTCTTATCAATCATATACTTCTTTTTGCTGGCATGTATATTTAACTCGTTTCGCGATGCAAAATTAAAAGACTGTGAGGAAGGAGTTTTGAAATCGGTATAAACTTCTGAGTGTTTTATTGTGAGGGAAATTTAGATCAGTTGCAGTTTTTTGCATCTTCCGTCCCAATAGCGACACTCGTAATTCTTTCGAAAAGTTGCATTACGGCCTCCATAATAAAAATAATTTAATGCATTTTGCAAAAAAAAAAATGCAACGAGTGGAAGTGCGACCTCAATCTCGCAGAATTAATGCGAACGTGCTCGACAAATCTTTCGTGCGTCGAGGACGAACATGCTTTTCCGAAAATAGTCATGGGTCGAGGACTCTGATGAGACGAAACTTATATAGATTATAGTATGATTAAGACTCTAATTGAGAGCAATTGTTGAAATATCGAATGAAACATTTGTCAATCAATACAGGCAGTCATTTTTCACTTGTTTTCAAAATTTTGACGCTTTTTGCAAATTAATAACATGTGCACAAGATATGTTTTTGTTTTTCATCTCATCTCAATCTAGTGCTTCGCAGTAAATCGTATGGCTATTATTTTAATCCGCAATAGTATTAAAATTGTCAAAATAAATGATGGTTGGATTAACGTCTCGCAGCTTAAAATAATCTGCTTAAACGATGACCTTTTGGCACGAATTTTGTGATTTGATAACTATATTAGAGACCGGTGCACGTGGATCTATTCGCTATTCCTCTGTTTTTCTGAGGCTCATGAATATTCCCTAAAATTCTATTTTGCCTAACATTTATTTTAAGGAAAATCATTTGACCGTATCGCAGATTACTATAATTTTTATTTTTCCGAGTTACCCTCTGCCATAATTATTCGAAAGAATAAAAATTATGTTAAATAGTAATAATCGGGATTCAAAAATTATGTCAAATTCACTCTCTGTTGAGGATTAAAATATTTAGTTTTTAAAGCATCTCAAATTGAAACCAATATACTTAGTATTTGTATATTAATTGTATTCAATAGATTTTGTTCTCCTATTGTTCCTCTATTTTCTTCTATCAGTATTCTATTATCACTCTATTTCCCCTGTTTCGGGAAAATTTTATGCTGTGAAGCCTGTTTGACTTTGCCAATTACTCTAATTGTCTTACATGTGCCAAAACTTGCGCTCAATTGTATTCAAATGTTTTTGTCTTTAAACAATGAAGAATTTAATATGTATATAAAATTATTTTACGTTTTTGGCATAGAAAGATAACTGCTGTCCAAGTATTTTTTTCGAGTTCAAAAAATCCATCATTAAAACACATGTATATGGCTGAAAGATAAAGTGATTCATTTGTTCTTTACTAAAAAGGTGAACAACATTTTCTGTGAAGGTTATCTCGAAGTTAGGTGAGGCTAGGTTAACCGAAATCGAAACCGACCGTGACCTCATCGGAGTCTTGTCATCCAGATATTGTCGGAGAAAAAAAAAATAAATGTTGCAAACTTAAGGAAAAGTTTGTTGTTTGGATTTTACATTAATGATGTACTTTGATGATGCTTATTTCATAATCAAAACCTCATCAAGTTAGTTACTACAGAAATCAATTTCTGAAGTATGTAGATAATGTTAAAAATAAAAATAGCAACTCGTTTTTTCATTTTAAAAAACTGCTTGGATGTTTGTTGCATCATACAAATATTAAAGTAACCTTATTCGTGGAAGGACTTTCAGATTACAAATCCTTATTACTATAAAAATTCAATCAAGACTTTGATGATGTGATTAAATCTTTTTTGTTCGACTCGCTCTGCAACTAAGAGTTGATGGCCTTGACATTCGTCTTATTGAAGCAACGTATCTTTTTATCAACGCCTGAAATTTTATTTACAGTATACATTTTAAATTAAAAATGTATAAGATTTTTTAAAAGCTATTTGAAGCTGTTTATTTTGAATTAATGCGTCTGCAAGTTGATACTGAGTTTTTTAAAGAGAATTCAGGGTAGAGAGTATGTACCGGAAGTATTTGATACTTTGAGAACAATAACTGAATTTGAAAGAACCGATGATTGACATTGTCGTATTTATCATAAAACGTGGGTATTTCATGTACCTACGTGTTTGTCTATTGGCAAAGTGCCCTCAGGCTACTCCCACCACTCGACTTAAAAAATACACTACACGTGTCAACTCTCGTAGTAATTTCAAGATAAACCTGAGAAAACAGCCATTGATAGCGTGTAAATATAGATCAAGAAAAAGAAAATAATTTACAATATTAAAATTATATTAATGTAATCGACAAACTTAGATTCTTCAATATTGCAGATTGATAAAAAATGCTTGGTTACAGTCGTTTATCTAGATTGATGAATATTTTTGCAGTTTACTTTCATGATAAATCTTGATTTTCGATAAAAATATTATTAAAATCCAATTACTCAATTTAGATTAGAGAAGGAACTAAAGCTCTCTGTTTCCTCTAAGGAAACTTAAAGGATCTGGAAGGACTTTAAAAAATTTCAAAAGATGTCAAGAGATTTGAAAATATTTTTAATGATTTTTAATACTCTTAATTATAACACATCTCGTAATGCGACTAGGAATGTCACTCAACAATAAGTATTGTTTTGACAAGATGAAAATAGCAGCATGGCTTAATTATCAAAGAATGCGGACTTTTAAACAAAATATGTAATGCGCGCAAGTCGAAGATTAAAGTATCCAATGTAGCTTGTCATTTTTAAGTCTTTCGTCTAAAATCAACCTTCAATCCAGTGCCAGAATGTTCTGTTTATGAATGAAGAGACGTGAATAGTGGCGAATACGACATACATAACAAAAAATGCACATTATTAAAAGTAACAAACAAAACTAAAATATGATAGATAATAAAATACATTTGTATTTTCATAAATACAAATGCGTCAAATTATAACAGAACTAAATTAACCGCGTTTTCCGCGTTTCAAATTTACTAATTTAATATCTTGAATAACTTTTTTATAACTCACTGCGCGTGCTTTTCTAATAAAAATATATAAGTATTAATACTCATGCATGCAGGTGATTATTTGTAAACAATGCGTATTCTCGGTAATGATATTTATTTACATTTCCGGCTGAGAGTTTATTAACGCATAAGTATATTCTTTATTCTGCTTTTAGTCTCAAACCATTTTGACAAAGATTACAAGCATTCAATTTGAATTACAATGTATTTGCGCAAATGTGAATTGTTTCGAGTGTATTGAGGAGTTCTGGATATTCTCACAAGCACAATGTCTAGGTAATTACATTTCATGAAATAAGTTCAAGCGAGAATTAATAAAATTCTCTTTAACGAAATGAAAAATATTTACCAAGTATTTCATAAAATATTTCGATGCATTTGACGATTTGACCAATGCCGATTTGTATAAGACCTCATTTTCCATTAATGGACAACCTTGTGCCCCTTCACCATATTTTCTCAGACATTGCATTTCGCTTAGTCTATTCAACGATTGGTACTATAATTGCACTTTTCTCGTGATTGAAATAACACATATAATTGTTAATAATAATTTTTAAATCTTCGTCGTACTTTGAAATTGACTTATTGTCATGTAACAGGTGTTTGCGTTTTCAGTAATGTGAATCTCGCGATTCAAGTCTTTATAGATCTAAGTAAATAAGTTACGTAGCGAAAAAGGTCAGAATACATGATAATAAGACAATAATAGTACTATATCTCACTGAACGTCATTACAGTTCAATAACGCACTTTTACACGTTTTAAACTCGTGTTTTCGAATCGTATAATATCCTTTGGAGCCATCCATAAATTATGTAACATTTTCCCCTACTTTTTAACTTCCATTTCCCCATTAATTAAGTCGTAACAACATCGTTTGCAACCCCTCTCCAAATGTTGTGCAGTTTTCTCAAATATTTCCATGACTGTCTCATTGAGTAAAATATAGTCTACTTACTATTAATACCCGGGTAGAAATTTTGCTGTGGCCCCTGTCGGGCCCAGATCGGATGATTTCAGATCGGTGATGGAACGCAGAACCAGACCGGGCCCAGATCTGGCTCGATGGTGCTAGGTCTGGGCCAGATCTGGGCCCGGTCTGGTTCTGCGTTCCATCACCGGTCTGGGCCAGGTTTGGGAATTTCTGCACGGGTAATTCAAGTATGTTTTTAAAACACAAAGAAAGGAAATTAAATCATATAGAATGATTTAGAATTATAGTTTCCACGAAAATTAAAATGTATAAAAGTCCTCAGAAATCTTTTAAATTATCTGAAATCCTTTAGAATCTTTTTAAATCTCCAACAAACTTTGAAATTCTGTGAAATTCCTTAAAATTCAATTTAATTTTATTTCATTTTTGACCTAAAGTTTTCTAAAACTTCTTTGAATGCTCTAAAATTCCTTGAAATCCTATGAAGTCCCTTGAAATCTTCAAAACCCATTGAAATCATTCAAAAATTCATAAAAATCTGTTAAAATCCTACGAATTTCTTTAAAATACCTTAAAATGCTTTAAAAACCTTTAAAAGCCCTTGAAATCCCTTGAAATTCCCTATGAAATTTTTTTAATTCGTTGGGATCCGTTAAATAATTTTTAAATTCGTTGACATGATCTGCTAAAATCCCTTGAAATCTTTGAAATCTCTATAGAAATCTCATATCTTACTCCTTACCTTCCATCAAATTAAATTATACAGATCGTAAAATTTTTTCCTTTAAACAGAAAAATGGCCTCTTTTGAGAATGATAATATTTATTTTCAAAAGACCAACTGATTCATTCATTTGAATTTGTTTAAAGTTCTGAACGTTCTATTGAACGAAGTTGTATTGATTGCTTTTTAAACTAGAAACAATGATGAAATATACATAGTTACACTGACATTGAAAAAAATACAATATATAAGAGAAACTAAGAATGTTCATTTTTTGTAGCTGGAACATTATTTCTACATAAAATACAATTGGGAAAAAATATTTCGTACATTTTTGAACGTTCAAAACTTTAAGCACATTCATTGGATTCTACAGTAAACTTGCTTAGTAACTTTATATAATTTCTTACCGCATATTTTACAATGTGTTTTTAACCATCCATATACTTTGCGTATTTAATGACACTTTTTATGGTAAATATGGAAAACAAATTGAAAGACGACCTTCGTATGTACATAATTCATATATATATTATTCAATATACATACTATCGAAGACAGTTAGTATCTTTTTCTTTCCTTTTTTAAACCACGAAGAATCTGATTCGAAAAATGATCTTCAAGATATTAAGGGACGTCGAATTAATAAAAATTGGTGAAATTACAAACTTGTGCTTTGATTTGACCGTCGAATTCGCTTAACCTGGCGGTTAGATCGACGTCGGAAGTGGATGCCACGCGAGTCCATCGAGGATCCATATATTTTCATAAATCAGAATGGAAAATGCATGCAAACGACGACTTCTTTGACCTAACATGGCCGAAGTTACTGAGGAACGTTTCGTTGATCTCAGCGTCGAGTTGAGTTCCCAGTCGCATACGTCGACGCGTGAAGTTCGTCGCCGGATTTTAGATTAGATATATCATGTGTACAAGGTAGTACCTATTGTTAGGAACGTGTCTTGATACGTCTTAATCAGGTGGAGGTTTTCTGGAGGTTTCACTGCAGAAGATGGCGCGCAAAAAAAAGAAACAACCTAGGATGATCTCTGTCTTCGTCCCGGATGATGTACGCAATATTTTATAACTTTAGAAACAATCAACATTTATTTGAACATTAAATATTAAAATTATTTCAAATCCCTCAACATAAAAATTGTTGACATCTTCTTACTATTTACAGTCACATTTAGTCACCATTGGACTATCTTTTAATAGTCGTTTATATTGTCTAATGAAAGAAAAATTGAAAGAAATTTCAGAAACTTTCCTCTTTTAGTTAATTGTGAATTAATTTATTTTTCGTCTTTTTTGTTACAGGTATGTATTTCTGACTTTATCAACTCCTACTCTTGATCTGAAATTTCTCTATAATTTGGTGAGTTCAGTAAATTTTATAAGAAGTATCTGCAGATGATATTACTCCCAATTGATTAACGAAAAATCCCCAAACCAATTTATCTCTACTTTTGTTTATCATTTGGCATCGTGAGAGATGATGAAATTCAATTACGCACAGTTGAATTTCATTTTAAAATAAAAATACGTGTCATAAATGTGTGAATGCGTCAGTGCACACGTTTCATTATTAAAATTCATGAAAGTAAAATATTTGTCTCCTTGAGTGCTAGCTGCGGATGAAGCAGTGTTTTTTTAAAAATACACCTGATAAAATCATTGAAATTTTCAAGAATAATTTTCTGAGGGGAAATTGTTTTTAAACGTTCCTGTTATTTGTCACGTTTACGGCGATGAACTAGTCGTAAAGTCATCGTTAATTCCTATGAATCAGGGGAAATGAAGCTGATGCCAAAAATCTCTTTACGCGATAGGGAATCCTCTTGAATCTAAAATTGTCATCAAAGAAACATAATTTATCAAACTTTAATGACGTTTTGTTAAGAAATGCTCTAAAATTTTTATTTTTAATCGAAAAGAATGTTTTAAATTTTTCTAAATAATCTAAAGTGAATAATTTTGCAGGATTTTAAACTCGTTTTAAAAATGTAGGCGTTTGAGAGGTCGGAGCGTTCATTTTTCGCCGAAAGTATCTTCGCAAACAGAACTTGAAAAGTGCATACAACGAACCTTGTAAAAATAACAAAACTGATGAACTATATTTCGGACCGTCAGCGAGTTCAATATACTAATACCCTTCGTTTTTTGGCCCACGCAGACTCGTTTCGTATTTTATTAGCCGGCGACCTTCTGATTTCTGAAGAAGTTGAATTTACAAATTAGGTGCATGTGTTATGTAGAGGGTATAAACAAGAATTATATATATATACTGCAATTATATATTCATGTGTCTGTGAGGTTTCTATTTCCAAATCTGGAAATATTATAATTCGATATTATTTTTCCCGTCTGTAGAAGTGGATACTCACTCTTTAAATAGAAACTCTGCACGCATATTTGAATGCATGGCAGAGAACGAAAAAATGACTAACTTTAATATTTTTCGCGTAAAATGGAGCGATTGGATTTTGAATTTAAATTTCAAATTCAATTTAAATTTAAATCAAATTTTTAGATTTGGATTTAGATCCAAGACTCCTAAACTTGATTCAAATGGATAAATGCCTTAAAATTTAAAAGATGCATATTATTATTTAGTAAAACTTATACAGTAAGTTTTAAAAAAGTTAAGTTTTTAACAAATACCGGTTATTAATCTTTATAGATTTTAGATAATTTACAATATATATTACTTTATTTAAAGAACATTAACGAAACAATTAGCTTCGCAAGTATATAGTCAGTAAAATACTGGTTCAAACGTTAAAAGACATAATTGATATTTTATCAATTTAATAGTATAGAGTTCTTTGCGTCGGTATTTTAAAAATAAAAACACTCATAAATTAATAATAATAAACTGCAGTCAAGATTCCTATTTTATGGGCATATTTTCTGAGACTTATCGATAAGGTAGAAGTCGCTTATTCTAACAGTAAAGAAGTTTTCTACCGTTGAAACGAGGTTTAATCAGATCCCCGATAGATATCGCCTCTTTATAAAAACCATTCCCACTAACTTTTTTAAAATTCAAATTTTATTACAAAAAACTACTAAAAATATTTATTTAACTTTTCCTCGTTTATTCATTTTTTACTTAAATTTAATGTCAATAAGTCTAATAATACGTAGTCGGATAACATGCAATATTTCGCAATATGTAATTTTGCCTACAATAATAAAGTTATAAAGATAAGTTTGTTCATGATTTTGTTAAATTTAAGTATCATTGTTTTTTTTCAAAATTATCACGTATTTCGTGTGTGAAGTTGTTTGAAATAATAAATTTTTATTGCAATTCAAATTAAAGAGAAGCGAATTGGTTCTAATTATAATCTCTAATCTAATTCAAAACAGGAAAGTTTTATGGTATGTCCTCTCAATATTGCGAATCTTAAAAATATGTGACCCACGGGACTAATTTCCTTTGAATTATTTTCAATCGATTTGAATTTGTTTTTCAGTTGAATTCTTTTCGAACCTTATGAATTCTCCTTAATTTCTGATTTAGTGTTAGATAAGAAAGGATTCTTTATTATTGTTAAATAACTTAAGACGTTTATAAGCAAAGTTAGCAAAGTATTCACAATTCGCATGTGACAGAGTCGTTATAACATATCATTATTAATAATCTTACAACCTAATGTCCTCCCTCTGATAATAATTACCCTTATTGCACAGCACGCGAATGTCGATCAGTTCTGTTGTTTTCCTTTCGTACTTGTATATTTCGTCCTTAATAACCAAGAGATAGATTATTAAGTTGTCGATAGACTCATGAATAAATTGTACGCTTAGAGGATGACGAATAAGTCTCATTAAGTAACAGAATAAGTAATAATAAACTACTCTAAAAAGAGAAGAATAAATTGTTTATGAAGATCGCAAATTTATTATCTCTTCCGGTTTTTAAAATTACAAGTTTCCATAAATACAGAGTAGTCATTAAGCGTATATTTTTCTCTCATAAAAATTATATAGTCAGTCTTTTTTCAAAATGTAATATAATTTTTATCAAATCAAAGTTAAGACTTGAAAAAAATGCAAGTTGACTATATTGCCACAGACATATTTTCTTCTATAATGGAAAAAAATTTGATACATATATGTAGGTATATTAGTTAGTTGAACTACTGACTAGGAAAATTACTCTTCTATATATGCAAAGTGGACGCTCAATAACCTGGAAGAGTTAACGAACATAAAAGTATGGATTATGACTATTTTACAATGCACATGGCATTGGCATTGCCATTGGCATGACTGAACTTTGCATGCCATTGTCAGTATTTTTTTATCTTCGCGATGCTTAACATTCTATCTTAGAATTTAAAGTTAATGACTTTAACGGACGAGTAATTTGGTGATATAGTACAATTAGTATTTTACAACAAACGAGCCTTCATCAAGGTCAGCCTTTATTTCATTTTTTCATTATAATAAAAGCTGCTTATAATTTTAATATGTTTAGAATATTTTATCGAGATGCTGGTGATGAGAATAATAATTAGATAATAATAAAGCTATAGAAACAAAACATCGCATTGAAACTCATAGTCTTATCACAAGACTGATGATAATCAAATATTCGGACTCTTCCACCAGAATTTAGTGAAATTCCTGACGCGAAGCCGGTCGGCTGCTTCTTTTTCCTCATCCAAAACTACTCTTTTAAAGTGCGCATTATTTTCAAGACTAAATTCGTACAGATTAACTTTATAAACTAATTTTAATAGTTTGTGTTAAAATAAGTGTTATCATTGTTTCGCAACCGTCTTTATATCAATTCTCGCGATTTTAAAAAGGTCATGGTTTTTCTCATCCGCGTTGCACTCTTCCACAATAATTAACATACAGTCTCCGCATTTTAACGTATAAAAAGATCATATGTTAAGATTATAAGATTATAAGAATATTTTTATTTATTATAAAATTCCGCTCAGTATTACTGACGAAAGGTTGTGCAATTTGAAGTAATTTTTTTTGAAGTGATAAAATAAAATAAACACTCAACAAATTTCACACCAAAAGTTATTATATAAGTATTTTCGATTGTGTAACAGAAACTATTCCAATTAACGGAATTTTTTAACTAGTGCGTGATTTTACAGTATTAAGTGTTTTATGTGAATGATTAATGCGGAAAGAATAGTTTTTGAAAAGGAATTTGGATTTAACTGCTGCAATCTCAAAATGAAATCCGTCGAGACTAATAATGTGGTAGGTTGATTAAATTTACAAAAAATACTTCAAAAACTTAAAAAAAAAATTCTACTTTATTTTAGAGAAAAGGAACTATAAATATAACTATAAATATAATATGCTAAATACGTACAATTGTTTCACAGATTATTTAAATAATATACCATATTTAAAAAAAAATACTAATTTTTAAAAAGAAATATTATACTATTTGTAAGTTGAATTTATTCTAATCTGTTCTAATCTGACTCTCAACCAGTTAAACATGTTTTCCTCATTAATTGAGTCTGAGATACACTTTCACAAATTCTACTTAGAATAAAAAAGTATTAAGAATTTCAAGTGGATTTTTGACATCCACGAATGAAAAATAAGTCTACATTTTGGATATATATACTTCCGAAAAACCCTTAGTTCCGATTTCTTTAAGGCTACGCATATTTACGTATTTTGAATCGTTGGTATGAGCAGGTTTTCGGAAGTACACCTTATATTTTTAATTTGACAAATAAGAAAAGTAGTAAATAATAATTAATAAAATTTATCTCCAAAACTATCTACCTAAAACGTTCGACGGATTCTTAAATTTTCCTCTTTAAGGGTTCTTTACCGTAAGAGCAATTTAGTTTCCCCAACTTCACGTTCGTAATAATAAATATTTTTCTCTAAAACTATAGACCATTTACAGGTCATTTACAGGTTTCGTGCAGGCTTAGTTTTAGCATAAAATGTTTACAATTGCTAGAAACTAAGTTGGAGAAACTAAGTTGCTCTTATGGTAAAATATCACATATCCTTAATGGGTTATGAATGTGTAGTAGATTGTAGTAGATGTGTAGTGTAGTAGTGCTTTTTGATAGTAGAAATGGCGTGAACTATGAATCCTACGTGACCATATTATCTTTGACACATGCCCAATTTTTATCGTATATTGAGAATTTAGAGTTGAGATTTAAAAGAAGTTAATCCGAAACAAAAATTAAGTGTAGAAAAATTAGAATTTTATGAATAATTCATCGTACACGTGAAACTTGATTTATTAGTCAAGCAAAACAATCAGATATATGTATGAAAAAATTAATTATATAAAATTAAATGTAAATAATTATTAAACTTTAATATATATTAAAGTTCCTTTTTTTAAAAAAAGGTGGTGCATTTCGGTTAACTTCATGCGCAACCTTGCAGTCAAGTTCGCGGACTTAATCTCGTTAACATTTAAATCCGACACGTGTTTCCAAAATATTTCCTGTAAGAATGAGTTAAAATACCACCAGATAAAGTTGTGACGATGGAAGGAGTAAAGCCTTAGAAATTCAATTATTGTATGTATATTCATCGTATACTTTCCTTGTTCGATAAGTCTTGTTTGCTCATAAATATTCACAGAAAATTTCATTTATATCACAGTCGAGATTATAAATAAAAACGTATAAAAGTACAATAAAAATTCTTCTATGAAAGAATTTTTTTCTATTTCTTCAAGTATCCAAAACATTCATGTATGAATGAAATTTGATAGTATATTTATAGGTGTATTGTTTATTACTTGAAATAGTCTTTTATTTAGAGAACTAAATAAAAGACTATTTCAAATAACAAACAAATAGCATCATATTTATTTTTTCAAATAATCATTTGATATCAATTTTATTTTTCCGAAATACCATTTGTCATAATTTTCATATATTACAAAAAAAACTAGAAATCTAGAAATCTAGAACACTTGCCGAGATTTAAAAAAAAAAACGATTTTATTTTTTATAAAAATGTTAATAACATAATTTCTATCCACCTGCAGTAAAAATACTTTTCCATTTTATTCGGACGCTAAATAAAATATTATTCATTACAGCAGATGTCGAAATAAGCATTGACCTTAAAATTTATATTCGTTTTCAAATTTGTAAATATAGATACGAATCATATATAAGCGTACTGTACTTTTTATCTTTTTCAAATGTGGCACTCATCTGAAAGAATCCCAAGGACAGCGTAATTCTCTTTTTAAATGAAAATTTACCATTTTTTTTTTATTCTAAATTAAACTTCTTGAATTCTCGCAATTTTCAATAAAAAGTGCATATTTTGCAAATAATTTTTGTTGTATTTGCGTTGATATCTTAAATTCCCGAAATACCTGTATCAATCCATAAAAAGTTTTGGCTCTTGTCAAGAGATGGCGGCAGTTGAATGTTTTGTAACAAAGTTCACACGGAAAAGTGATATATCCAATAATAAAACAATTTATTTAAAAAATGATTAATTTATCCTTTACTATTTTCGAAAATATCAAAATTCAAAAATTTTTCTTCCTATTTTGATAAGAATTTTTCAATATTATAATTATTATTATTTTTAATTCAACATTACAAATTTTAAACTCAACATAACGGTATACTCTACAATTAAATTATTTGGTCGCTGGAACCAAACCTTTTTCTTAGTGCAGGGTCGGAATTATGTGAATATATGTTTTTTTTTGTATTCTTAATCACGGCATGTGTATCTATCGATTCGATCGATCTATTGATAAGAGGAGCTTTGAGTCTCTTTCCTTAAGCCGCGGTCGACGCTTAAGCATCCAATCAGGATCGTTCTCAAGTCAAATCGGTCTTAGCTTGACAAATTATGGTAGTCTCAACAGATAACTAGCGAGATATATAGTTGGCACGGGCGTGGGTGAGGTGGTCTCGTGTCATGGTCCTGTCAATGTGTCATGTCCCTATGTTTGCTGCAGATACATACACAAAGTTCCATCTTTTTTTTTAAATAAAACTAAATTTACTTTGACTTTTATTGTTCTCTCGCACGTGACCCTGTAATCGCTCAAAATGGGCTCAAAATCAATTTCCAACGTGACTTATTCTAGCACCATTCACGTATTGAAATCGCAATTCCAAAATCCACGTTCACATTTTTTTTTAATTGAAGCGAATTGTAATTTAATTCGTTTAATGCACGTATTTCATGGTAGAACCGGATTAAAGAGGGGCCTTCAAATTTACACGAATTTTATTCTTTTGAATTAACTTTAATTCATTGAATGCGGTTGAATTATTTTTCATTGTTTCTAACTTTTTAAAATTTTTCTGAATTCACTCGAATTCTTTCAAATCCTCTGGATTTTACTTTAATTATTTAATTACTTTGATCCTGTTCAGAGATATTTATTTATTTCTATTTATACATCTTTTAAATGCAATTTTGTATTGTTTGGAAAATGCAGAAGTTATTTAAAAAGATATATATTAAAAATGTCATTAGAGAAAAATGGAAACCTGCATGGGGAGGATTTTGAGTAATAGTTGTTATGACAAATACTTCTTTTGACATTTAGTTGAATATTTCTCTTAGTGGTTAGGTAATTAGTGTTTCGTTATTGACCGTGTCGGCTTTTTTGAAAACCTTTTAAAGAGTATCGAAGATATACTGAAAAATGATCAGATGGACCACCTTCAGCGTCTTATGGCGAAGTCTTGTAAGATTACCATAAACACCTTCCACCCTCCACGCGAACCCACCAGACAAAAAATAGTTTCGCTCATCCTCTTTCGAGGGTCGGAGAAATGCTACGAGAGTGACTAATGGATCTCTAAGATCAACGACGAGAAAGCATCAGGGTGAAAGCTAGAGTTGTATTAAACGTCGAAACATTTTCTTGTACTATTATTATACAATATTGTCAAATACGCCGCCTTCGAGGCGGCATTATAAAGAAAGCGGCAGGAAATGTTTACCATTTTGGACCTCATCCAAGACAAATTAAAACAATTATTCATTTTAAGGTGTCACTGGAAAATTTCAAGCTAGAATTAATACATACAATTTTAGTAGGAAGTAGGGACAAAATGTTATGTCGATGAAAGTCTGGAAATTCTTGCGAAATATATTCGTCAAAAATTTAGTTGTGTTCTGATTTCAAAAGGTTCAAAAAATTGTACGAGATTTCGAGGCATCAAAAAGTGAATAATTTTCGAATTACACATTCAGTGAAAATTAATGCTTTAATTGAAAATTTTGTTGAGAATTATGCATTGAGTCTTCAGTTAGATAAATATGTTGTTTTATTTGCTCACGCACTCGTTCAATACACAGTTAATTTCATCACAGTCTGGTAATTACGACTGTTTGTTACTTTGTTTCTTTTTATTCTTCGTGATTAACCATAATTTCTTTGACATCACTATAAATTACAACGTAGCTCGCTACCATTATATCGAAGGAAATGCGTGCGAGGATCAAATAAGAAAAATGCTAAATTTCTGTGCAGAGGCATAATGAAGGCCAGGCAATTACTCCTGCAAAGCAATACGTTACAACTTATAACACACCGATATATCATTAGTCGAGAGTTTATCGTTTCGTACCTTAATGATTATCTTTAATCAACTTATCGCTGATAAAAATATAGTTAAGGTTAGACACTCGTCGGAGGAAAAACGACCGGTAGATTTAACTACCTCGTATATCTATAGATAAATTCGACATGTGGCGGCATTTATTTTTTTGATGCAGCTTGTCAAAGAACTTGTGACTTGTCAGGAAGAGGGTATATTAAAGCTATAGCTGTTAACTATGCAGCACCTTCGTTAATATTTTTTAATTGCCTGGAATTTTAAGAGATTTTAAGACACTTTAAGGAATTTTAAGGGAACTTAAAAGAATTTCAAAATATTTTGTAGAAACTTTAAAAAGATTTCAGGAGATTTTAATAAGTGATTTCAGGAAATTATTTCAAGAAAATTTTTATTTTGTTTTATTTTAAAGAGTTTCAGTGGATTTCAAAAATATTTCGAAGAGTTTAAAAATTTTCATGAGATTTTAATAAATTTTAATGACTTATTCGAAGGGATTTATTTTTAAATGGTTTAAAAATTAAAGGATATGAAGGTTTAAAAGGATTTCAAGATATTTTAAGTGATTATAAGGTATTCCAAGAAATTTTTATGCATTTCAATATATTTTTAATGATTTAAAAAAATTTTAAGTAATTAGGAAAGATCTTAAGGGATTTAATTTTTTTTAAAGGATTTATACGAATTAAAAATACTCGGATTTGAAAAAATTGCCGTATTCGCCGCTTGTCCCCTACACTCGCCTATATTTTGTCATTGTGCTATATCAATACCGAAGCTGTGGTTTTTTGAACTTTTCATCATACTGAAAAATTCAAAGAAAACTATCTGTACAGTTTGGTGCCCCCCGTATTCCTCTGGGAGGTGTATGTTTATACTTAATGCTCTTCGTACCGTGAAACTCAGTTGTAGGTACTACAATATATCATAGAAATTTAACAAAACTAGCTATTTATTGATATTTTTTTCAAAATTTTTGTTCCTCGATTGAAAACAGTCTCTTGTGACCGTGTGAACGATACGTAGAAATATTTTGACACGCAAGAATACAAGCGTATGATGGATGCCCGCTCCCCAGAGATTGCGCGGTGAATTGCGTTTTCTTCGCGCGATCCTTCCGCTCCCGCGTAGATCCTGGATCGACACGTGTTTCTGTGGGAAAGTAGATAGATCGCCTGCCAAATCCGCTGGTTTCTCAGCGGGAACTGATCCTTTGAAACAACATTTTTTTGGAATCTTAATCCAAATATTTTGAATTTACATACCTACATATGTACACACACTATAAATCCCAAGGTGTCAAATCTTGATCCAAAATTAGGTCAAAGCGTTGCACAATAGAAAAACAATTGAAAAATTACAACTATAATACATTGAAATATTCCTATATATAGATGTCAATTGTTTTTCTATTGTCCAATACCTTTGATTTATCCCCCTAGGATTTTGTGTGGCTGTATAGTAAAGAACGAGATAAACAAATTGTTATTTGGTTTAGTTGTCTGCATTTTTTTTAATTGTTTGTTCTCAACCCGAAAATGTATAAAATACATGCCTTTTCCTGCTCTTATTTCGAGTCATCATTGCAGAGAATTTGAAAGCAATCATGTTTATACGATTTGGAACTTTTTCTTCAAAAGTCATTACACAATGTCGATGTGAGATTTAATGAGGCAATTAATTGCTGGCGATATAACACGCTTTAAGATTCGAGATGATTTTTCAATCTCGAACAAGAGTTACCGTAACCAGAAGACCTCTGTAAAAAAGGCTCACGACGGTAAACGATTTATAGTTGTATTTCTTGGAAAGTAATCCATCTCTCCTAATCTCATCTCAATGGTCTGGTTCATCAAAGGCTCTCATTTCTTCTTAATTCACAGCTTCATCGCTTTTTCCATAATTTTGTACAAAATTGTAAAGACAAACATAATTAAAATTTATTTCTAAATTTCTAGCAAGGTAAACATTTTCTGCTGTACTTTGTATTGAATATATATTAAATTTCTTATCAGAGGATCATATTTTTGAAAATGCCAATTGGTAGGGTATATTATATGCTTTATTGAGCGGGAAGCAATAAGCGAATCAAAGCACGGTCTCTCGATTACAGAAATATAGTCAATATAATCGCCGCCATTCTTGAGACGAATATCCAATCAAAACGCGGCTCCAATAGGCTTTAAGCACTTCTCGACGGGTGGCGCCAGGTCAGATATGCCGCTGTGCGTGGTCAAATCCGGATTCTATCCGTTCCTAGTTTTTTTTTTCCTATCTTCCTCTTGTTCCACGGAATTCTCTTTCCATGCTTGCTTTACCAATTATCATACTAATATCTACCTGCCCCTTCTCTCATATATGTTTCCCACCATCCTCACTTTAAACTTATTTTATCCTCCTTTTTCCTCTCAACTCCTCCCTATTATGATTCTTTCACTTGTTGAGCATCTATCATATTTTATAATTAACGTCTGTATAATTGTGCACGAATTTTAAAGTTTAAAAGTCACTCTTGACTGAATCGACTTCAATTTAGATAGGTTCTTACACTTGAAGTCACAGAATCTCTCAGAGACAAAATATGTTATGGATATTTGAATTCTTTGCTGAATTTTTCAAAAAAACCCAACTTTTTTCCTTAAACTTAGATAGTTTTGACCGTTTTAACCTAACGACAGTAGATATGAAAAAAAGGTATACCGTTTAATTTTATCTTAAAAACAAAATATTTTTTCCCGAGAGATTCTGCGACTTCAAGTGTAGAACCTGCCTGTTGAAATAGATTCGATCTCTTCGAGAGGTAAAATAATTTTCTGGACAAATCACAATTATAAAAATAATTTCTATGAAATATGCAACGATGGTGAATGAGACGAGCGACCATTGAATTGAAGAATGAAACTGATGTTTCTTCGATCGCATAATGGAGGCAGAAATATAACTTGGGAGGGTGGATCGCACGTCTTGTCTATTCCACTGATGGTGGGCAGAACTAGATCTCATCTTGAACGAATGATCAATTCTCGACTCTATGATTTTGCCTGGCATTATGCCATTCGATTATCCACGGGCGGGAACGAATAATCGAGACTCTCGATAATCAGAACATTTTTTCATAGCAAAAAGGTCATGCGTCTTTAAGACAGGGAATTATTGAAATGTCAACTTGATAATTATCGAATATGTAGTATTATATTATAAAACCGAGTTAGAAAGTTACAGTATTACTTTCCCTTAACTGTATCAAATGATGTGCACGATATAAAACGAATTCGATCAAATAATTCAATCTAAATTCTCCCTTCTGGTGGACCAACCCATGGGATTAACTTGACCATTCTATTGGTCCAGGCGGCATTTGCCAGATAAGGCACGCGCATTCGACTGAGGATACGTGGATAAAGACAGGATACAATAACAGGACGAGTGGTTAGTCTGATCAGGATCAAACGACGATCTGAGCTTGATAAATGATCCTGTTCCAAGTATAGCTTTTCAAGTCTGTATTCATCATCTGGACACCATGATGACGAACTTACCCGTGTAGAAATTTTCAAACTTGGCCCAGACCGGTGAAAAACACTGGCTATAGCAAAATTTCTACACGGGTATTCTAGAGCGCATACATAATTGTTGTCCTTTACGGAAACTACTTTACATTGAAGATTTAACATAATGTCTAACGATTTTTCGGAATTACGACTCTATAAGTCACTATTTATATTTAATGAATATCAGTTTTTAATTCATCTTACGGTTATACACTTGCGGAAATTGCACCTGATTTCGCATCGCGATTGCACCGTCACACATAAATCTCAGACGTTTTTTCAAAAGTATATAATTATCCCACATAAATTGCCACCCCTAATTCGATTTTAAATATGCTAGAATACAATTTCTGTCAATAATTTACCCTTATGATCATTTTTAAAAAAACTTATGTTAAAATATCTTAATTTCCAATAATTTTATTTTAGACCATTCACAGAAACAGTTTCTATAAATTGAAAATCGTGCATTTTTATTTAGGAGCCATCAGTTTCAAGTGGTTCCAAAAGACTTCAAAAGATTTAAATATTTTTTGCCGGATTTACAGTTGGCAGCTCTGATCTCTATTTTAAAATACAGGCGGCGAATACAAATCCAAATAATATGCGAGAAGAGAATATCTGGCTTCAGATTTCGAGATTGCGAGAATTTATTTTCGAAATAATCGCAATCTCTTTATGATAGGATATTTATGTTTTTAAATATGGTATTAATAAACGTTTTTAATGGAATTGCTTTCATGCAGAGTTTTACGACAATAAAGAAGATAGAGGGTATATATTATATACATATATTACATATATGTATATGTATATACGCGAGCTTGCAGGGTTAGTGGAAATACTATTAAGGGGCTGATTTAAAAGGAATCCGCCCTCTATATACGGGGTGAACGTTCGTGATGAACAGCGGCGATCCCTTTGTACACGCGACGTCCCTGACTGGCTGACTCTTTGATATCTTACAACATAAATACATAATATATCTCTACCTCCCACCTTCCTTCTCTTTTTTTTTCTACTCCCTGCCCTCCCAACTAAAGCTGCTTGACTGCATTATCTGAATTACATGGGTAAAATACATCAATATAGTTACACGTACGATACACGATACACGATACGAAACGGTTCATTTGCTTTGACAATGCAAAAGTGCACTCTGATACGTCCTTGATCGTTAAAATTACAAGTAAATTAACACTACGGTCACAATAGCAAGGATAATTTTTAACCTTTATGTATTTGGATATAGAAAGAGAATAATCTCTTGAGTACGAAAAAAACCCTGATTTTCAATATCAAATTGTTTGAATTTTTTCTTTATTAACTCGAGCTTCACACTTTATTTATCAAATATATGTTTAGTATCCAAGGAGTCTCATTATTCAGGTTTAACCACGATCACCCCTTCAGAGACGTGTTACGACCTAACTGGTACGATTCATACACAAAGGAATAATGTCCTCGTAAAAATAAAATTCTCCACTCATTTCACAATTATTATATACTAGAACTGGTAGAAATGATACTTTTCCTTTTCTTTGATAAAAAAAGCAACTAATTTTAACATTAAATTCAATTTTCAGAAATTTAAAAAAATTTCAAGTGATGTAAACCATATGAAAAGTTTTCAAGGAATTTTAACAGATTTCAAAAATACTGCGCGCTAAATTACACAGTAGAGTATAATTTTTTGTGTAAGACGAAAAAAATGGAGAGTAATCAACAGAATTTTTTTTGAGTCGGATCGGCTCTGAAAAAAGTAAGGGAAATATTCGTAGAATCAACTCGAATCGAACCTCGACAGAAGGATCGTTGCTCTCTAGTAAAACAGGCGTCCCCCAGGATACAGTTCCTTTTTTTCGTCCCCTCTCTTCACTCCCTATCCCTCAGGATCATTAATCAAATTCCCCTCCGACCTCTCCACGGTTCTACCCCCTCCCGCCCTGACAGCCAGTACTGCCGCCATTACTCTGCGGCTGCGTGTGCGACGCACTAATTAAAACCAGGAAATTAATGCTTTATGCCTCTGAACCAACTCTGAACATTCTCCACGGGAAACGATGAAAGTTTAACTTCTAGATCTCGATTCTATCTACTTGTGAATATAATGCGCAAAGATCAGTGATATATTATCACTTTGCAATTATCTGAGTTGTTACATTTTTCCTTGAAGTGCGCAGTCAAAATAATTATTATCTATCCGCTGTAAAATCTGATCTGATAGCAATGGTTAAGAGTTGAATAAATAATACTCAGGGATACGAGTATAAAGATTATTCGCATTTTATATAAAACTTTAACACCTTAAAAATTGGTCAATCGCATAAAGAAAGTCAACATTTTAAAATGTTATTAATATAATATAGGAGCGGTGTTATGTTATACATGAAAGTCTTCCGCAACTCCTTTTGACGTGCATAAATTGTCCTCAGTTTCATAACATCGTTAGAGCAACATGATGTGTGACTATTATAGAATAAAGAGGTATGAATTACAACCGGTTAACAGCCGTAAAGTTTGGGCTACACCTTGCTGCACTTTTGCAGCGGTGGATCAGTGCGTTCGCTTATAAAGCAATAACCCTCGGCATGAAAGAGAAGAAATTGTAGCCGTAGCCAATGGCGAATCCGCAAATCCCTGCCCTATGACCGTAAATTACTTAGTGCTCTTGCGCACTTGTTGCAGCTTGGACATTTTGCGGTGAACCGAGATGACCACTGACCACTAATGGTTCTATGGGTCATGCCCAGCCATCAATGGGTCTACAACAATTTACTATTACTTTCAAAGAAACCCACCACGACTTTTTAATGTTCTCTTTTGTTGTTGAAGATTTTACTTTTAAATTTTTCATGATTTACAGCAGCTTGCATACATCTTTATGGCTAAAGAGTACGTGTTGCGAAGACATAATCTCAAATATGTATGTCAAATAATCTTAAATTTTATTCTGAAAATTATAGTAAGAGCGTTGTGCATAAATTACGTTGAGCTTTTTGGGGAGGGGGGGGGGGGTTCAGTCCAAACCTACGGATAGTGATACGGATAGTACACTACAACCTCGAAGTAGTCCTTCGCGAAGTAGTCCTGATCCCTCCCGTCCCGCGCGCACCTACTCTAAGATGGAGTGACTGAGAAATTAAGTGGGGGGTAACAATAGGGCCGCCTCACTTAAGGTAATTTCTACAATCTTTTTTTCTGACTGGCAGCGTCCAAAGGGGCGCTCAGTTGGGATGCGTCGGCCCTGTTCCCATAGCGGAATTTCTCGGAACTGACGTTCGCGAAGTAGTCCTCATAGCAAATAATCAGGACTACTTCGAGGTTGTAGTGTACATCGTTAGCCTGCGCTTGTCAACGCAGGGGGGAGCGGGTAAATATCCGGAAAAATCCTCAACGTAATTTATGCACAACCCCTAAAGGGCCATTGAGAAACTATATCTCACGCAATTTTTTGGACTTTTATGGAATTTCTTATACACTCAGAAAAAAGTTTGTTTGAATAAAACAAATGTATCATTGATATAGAGGGTCAAAGAAAAAATATCTTTGAATTAAACAAAATTTGTTTGATTTAAAGAAATTTTCTTCAATTCAAAAAAATTAATTTCATCATATTAAAAAAAATTTCTTTAAATCAAACAAATTTTTTTTAATTCAAACAAATTTTGTTTAATTCAAAGGTATTTTTTCTGTAACCCTACACGGAGAAAAAAATTCCATTAAACTTATCGAAAAGTCTGTAACCGTTACAGATTTCCTATGCTAATATAGTGACAGCATAAAATTTCAGTACTCATTACATAAAATTTATGTAAAGAGAATCTGCAACTGTGACAGGATTTAGTTGTAACACTAACATGAAACATCTGTAAATATAATACTAACATGAAAAATCTGTAAATCTGTAAATCTGTAAATGTAACACTAACATGAAACATTTGTAAATATTACAGATATTTCTAGTTACATTTACAGAGGTGCTTACAAAAATTTTATGTAAACCTGATATATTGGGAAGTAATATTAACTCAAAAAATCTGTCATTTCTATCTTATTTTCTGTAATAAAAACGTAAATTCTTTAACATAGAAGCTCCAGTACATTTAGAGGTTACATTTTTCTCCGTGATATATCAATGATACGTTCCCGTGTAGAAATTTTGCTGTGGCCCCTGTCGGGCCCAGATCGGATGATTTCAGATCGGTGATGGAACGCAGAACCAGACCGGGCCCAGATCTGGCTCGATCGTGCTAGGTCTGGGCCCGATCAGGTTCTGCGTTCCATCACCGATCTGGGCCAGGTTTGGGAATTTCTGCACGGGTTTGTTTGATTCAAACAAACTTTTTTCTGAGTGTATCTATATCAAAAACTAGCAGAGATTTACCCGGCGAGATTTTAAGAGATTTCATAAGATTAAAAAATTTTCTCAAGGATTTCAAGGAGCATAAAGTAATATACCAATCTTCCTGAAATTCTTTGCTCGAAGATTTTGTAGATAAAATTCCATACAAAGCATCTGAAAGTATTAAAAAGGTAAATTTTTCATGTTTTTGAAGACCTCTTGCGTGGCGCAATCCATTTACGCGGCAAATATAATATTCCCGAGGGAGGTGAGCAGAGAATTCCTGGGGTTCATATAGAAGCGCGTGTATTGTTATGGCGTATACCTTTCATCGTTCACGATCATGGAATTTTCTCCGCATGCTTTCTAGAGACGGCGCAACCCTTTCTAAGATTCCAGACGGAATAACTAATCCGTCCCATGGGAGAGTCCCGATGCGAACGAGAATTCGGCATGCGGGGGAAGAGACAGGTGAAGAAAAGAGGAGGGAAGAGAGAGATGGACAGGACGATGGTAATAACGTTCTTATCCGTGTATCGCGACCACGGGGGTTCGTCCATCCGATACCGGCTTATAATATATTCAACACACCCGCGACTCAGATGGTGCAAATGGCTTTGAAGCGAACTTTAAAAGGAGAATCGAATTATCGGTTTCAATTGGTAATCAGATGTCTTTGACACGTGTACTGGACCCCTAAGTCTAACAAAAAAATACATATATAATAATAAGCTTCATCAATATTTTTTTACAAGTTAATTCTTATCACTTCGATACATCAGAAGACTACCAAAGTTACGAAATTTTCAGATAAATCTTTATTTACCCAGTGCTGATTGTTCGCATTAACCTTTATTTCATCTCTGGGGAAAACATCTCACGAAAACTGGTAATTTGTGGTGCACCTCTTCCGGCGAGTAAGCTTCATCAGGTACAAAAGATCGGCGTGAAAATTGAGGATAATACTGTGGCTAACTTAACTCTCAACGCTAAGACCGACATTAGGGGTATTTACTAAATTTCCATGAAGTCAGGTACAAGCTCTTAGAGAAGCTTACAGGTTTCACATTTTCAATGCACCCTGACGCATTCCCGAAGGACTCTTTTACAGAGACGAAGAGATGCAAAAGGTTTACGCCATAACGAAATTATCCCTTTCATTATACTTTCTAGTCTTCGAAATAATTTCAACTTTTAAAATTTCTAAATTCCAGTATAAAATACATTTCGCTTAGATCAAGATCGTGTCTATGATTTCTGAATAGCGTTACAGTAATTAAAGTTATCAAAATCACTGAATTGTAGCATTTTCCAGTGAAAAGTGGAAACTATTTCGCATATTCAAATACTCGAATACGATAAGAAGCTCTTCGATAAATCTACATATTATATTGCCAAGCGCGATAAATATTAATCGAGCATTTAGCATCGAAAAATGAAATGTCGTATAGAAAAAAAAAATAAAAGTTGCACATTATACGGGTCTCTTTAGGAAAAAATCCGTTCTCTATCACGCTCTTCTTTTGCTTGATCCTTGCATTGTTCTCTCGCAAGCACCTGTTTATGCAGGAGTAAGAAGAAGGTCAGATAGGAAAAAAAGTGTCATCCAATGGATAAGTCATTCCTACGGGTCTTTATCGCAACAAAAACCCCGTACAGAATCCATTCAATGTGTATAGTATGTACTCTCAATGAATGATCTGTATTGTAAACACCGTAGCATGGTGAGATAACAATAACGAAACCGTTATGGTTGTGTTACATCATCGTACTCTTCAACTTATGCACGATGACCTCAATGTAAAATTGCAAAAAAACATTTCAAGTTCCTCCACAATGTCCTCTATTTAAATTATATAGAATTCTCAGCACACTGAAGTTTAGAAGATAAACAAAATTTCAACAACGAGAAATCAAAACTATTAATCTCGATTGTGCACTGTACAAAAAACTAATGAACGTACCATTTTCCCGTTGAAATGAAACGCTTGGCCGGTTTTGCAAGAAACGAATGCAAATTAAATTTCTCAAAATAGAATAAAAGAGTTGATTCTGTCGACAAGGTTTTGTCGAAAAGGAAGTCTGTATAAAGAAGTAGGACGCTGTCTGTTTCCTATTTGAACTTTCCTTCAATCATGTTCTGTTGCGCTTTTAAATTATACGAATTCTAATTGGCTACAAGTTTGAATTTCGCGCTATTATTTTGTGCTGGATGTTGTTTCGATAAAATGGGATGATTCGGAACTATAAAAATTAGAGCAAATACAGTAATTCGACAAAACGACAATTAAGTCAAAATGTAAATTCGGAGAAATAAAAATTAAGGTAAATTGTTGTTCAGACAATTGAATTTCGATAAATAATGAAGACTTGGTAAAGTATAAGAATTGGGGGATATTTATGCGCCTCTATAATATAGATAAACCGTTTTAAAATGATAAAATAACTAGTTAACACCTATTTTTGATTTCAATACCAAATCGGTATAGGAATAGTATAATACAAAATAAATGTGGGCCGATCATGTGCCCATCGAACCCCAATGTGGGCGCGGCGGGCACCCTGCTGTGTTTCCAATATGGCCGACATTTACTGACACCCACGCTCTCTGATACTGAATTAATACCCGACAAGTAATTTTTGAAAGCGGATGATGTTAATAACTCAAAAAAATTTCAAATACATCCTTCATTTCAATAACAATACACTACTTAACTTAATTTTGTTGGATTAAATCTTAATTTTCTCCTAAAGCGCAAACATGTATTGTATGTAATTTTTTATTACATTTTTTATTGAAATGGTGAAATTACAGAAATTTTAAACACAATGTACAGTTAAAATTTTCTTTTGCTTAAGTCTTCCGAATCTTAATGTATATCTTTACATATAATTTAAAGTAAAAAAAGAATATTAGGAAGAGCAAAGTGAGATTTCCATGGTTTTGCGATTAAACTTTCGCGAGCGAATAAATGATTTGCATAGACGAGTTTGGAAAGTATTATGAAAACCATTCTCTTGTAATAAAGAAGTAAAAGGAGGATCGATGCGCTCTCGTAATTTCGGGAGATAAGCCGTGACAATTTGGCAAACGATGCGAAACGTAAACTGTCGCTCTTTATTCAGTTGCATCGCCTAATTATATCGGAATATAAAAAAATGCCGATAGTATAAAGTCATATATTTTGTTAGTCTGAGAAAGTAATTTTTCATTCACCCTTGTTAATGACATCTACTCTGTACCATGTACCATTGTTCTTTGTAACAATTGATCCAGATTCTAGATTACCGAAGAAAATTCGTATATTGGTTAACGAGACTGGCCTACGAATAATAACCGATGAATTGGCTCAATTAAAACCCACGGGCCAACTGACGGCCATTGTGCCCAGTCACGCGATCATTCCCTTCTTCTTGAGTCCTTTCTTCGATCTCCTTCAATCCAGATGCATTCGAAACTCGATACTCCTGCATCATTAATCATATATTATATATATTTCTCTCGATGTTCGTCAATATAATATATAAGGCCTTCAAATCCATCCAAAAGGAATTTCGAACATGAAGGTTTCAAAAGTCGCTTCAGAAAACATGTCTTTCAAAATGTGAAGCTATTAAAAGATGATTTTATTAAAATCTCTGTTATAAGAATCTCATTTTAAATAAACTTTTTCAAGTCTTAGCTTGGAATTATTTGTGTCGCTAGTACCGTCTGAGAAAGAAGGTTTTGAAAAAACTGCTTCATGACTTTGTCAAATAAAGAGACATACTTTTTTATTTGACAAAATTAAATAGAGTGTAGGCTTTTTTGAAGGAAATACACCTTTTTTACTAGTATTATTTACAGAACAGTCTCGCGAATTTGATACGGGTGACGATCCAGGTAGGAAAAGGGTGAAAGCGTATCGACTCGTTGACATTTATAAAACGAAATTATTTACAGATTCCGTAGCATCCTTTCCCCTCAAATATGTAAAGCTAATTCAAAGTTAATTGGCACGAAAAACTTTAAATGATTGTAGAAGACTTCATAATATTTTCTGCAGTACTAAATTATTTTTATTAAGCTATTATGTTCAGAAGTTTCGAAAAATATATAGAAGGTCCAGAGATGATACAGAGAAGGAAATTAAATACATGTAAAAAGTTTTTTCTTTTTGCATTCATAGTCTGGTGGTTTGTGCTAGATCAGATGGTAATCAGCATTCTATGACATTTATTGTATATACGCCAATTATGAAATAAGATAAAAGATATCAAACAAATTTTTTATCTCTTAATCAACTGCAAGAATCCAATTTTTAATTTACAAGTAGAATAAATCTCTCAACTGTTTTGTTCTCTTCCAGGATATGGATTTGATCGAAGTTCTGTGGAAGCAAGATGTAGATTTGGGATTTACTTTGGTGGAACCAACAACTCAAGACAAGGCCTTGAAAAAAGAGTCGGAAGATGATATCGAGAAATTAAAAGCCTTAAAAGCTATTAATGATGCAGATGAAAAGGTAAGAGCAATTTGCTTTATCTTTGTAATAACCTAATAGTTAAATCTTCGTTTCCTTTAGGATTATTATTTTAAAAGGGTTATCGCTTTCGGGAACTTAATAGTTTCATAATCAGATGAATACTATAATTGATCTAAAAAATGACTCATATATATTTTTTTCTTGTATTTCCTTATTAACTCGACCTTGGTACTCTATAAAATATTGACAGCTTTTGACTCATTGGCAATTCCTCTATCTATAATATTCACACGAAAAAAAACAGAGGATCCAAATTGTTTAATAAGAACAGAGCCAACAAGACAGATATATACGCAATATATACCCATGTCTTTGCCAAGTGAATTGATCCGATAGGTAGATATCGATTGGAAGTCGATGGCAATGTATCAAACAAAGATGGGGCTATCTCATTGACCATCTGTGGTATTTGACGTTCGGGGGGGTCTTTTCAAGATCCGGCGATGTCTCTTTGATGAACCCATTACGCAATTAAAACAAAATATGCCTTTGACCCGTTTTACCGCCGTTGATTGATTAAAATAGTCTTACTGAGAGTCTCTACTATACATAATACATATATTATATATATTTTTGCAATTCAAATTGCTTTAAGGAATTTCAATGGATTTTAAAAGTATTTTAAGGTGTTTTTAACGTTCAAATGAACTAAATACTTTTCCCAATTTTATTTTATCCAGAAATATTGTTCCCATTGTGGGTTTTTGTCGCTTTATGCGCATTAAAATATTGTTAAACCTTCTTTTTGACCTCTTTTGAAATACTTTTGTAATTAAAGGACGATAGAATCTCTAAAAGCATGAAATAGTTATTGTTTGATGTTCCTCAAGATGGTTTTAAGATGACGCCATATCAGCTACTGCATTCGCGCAGAGTATTTTCGTATTTTCGCTTTGGTAATCAGTCAAAGGTAAAGACAGCGATCCTGGAGAAGGACGTTAAGCCGACAGAATCCGTAGAAACCGTGTTGGGAAGACACATCCAGGAGATTAGGCACGATAGAAAGCAACCCACGCGTCTTTGGATAAGATCTCTCGATACTTCGATCTGTATATCGTTTTTGATCTTGCCCTTTTTCTTCGGGGCCTATTTTCCAATGCGAGTGGCAGTTGTTTCTCTTAGTAACGACTATTGTTCGCAATCCTTCTTAGGCTTTATCGATATTAGAATAGCCTTTCATTTCTTCCGCAAGTGATGTACATTTAGAACAAAGAGATTAACTCCCTGTTGGTACTGATAAATTCAGCCAGATAGAAAATTTACTAAAAGTCAAGTAAGATTCAAGTCAGGTTCTAACAAGAATTTAAAAGGGATTTCATTCATTTAAAAACTCTCTAAATTCAATATAAAGTTTCTCATTTTCTCAAAAGGAAAATACTTTCTTTCCTTTCATTTTTCTCTCACGAAACTGAAACTCATCATAATTCTGTACACCTTGAAAAAATAATATTGGGCGGCAGTTTCAACTTTTGAGAGCAGTTCGAAAAGTTTTCCCGGCATCCTCGCTTAAAACAAAATTCTTTTAGGATCGGAACAATGGCTGTCAGAGGCAGTAGAGCCTACAAGAAAAAAGAAAAAATGAGAAAAAGAATTGTAGAATTGTACAGACTGAGACCGCCCTTTGTTCTCAGCTGTTCGCGATCCGTGTCACGTATATATCGATCTGTCTGCCTTGGATCGTGATCGAGGGGGCTTCCCTGTATTATTGGACGGCTGATCGCGGCGGTGGCGGTGCGCCCTCACAAAGGTGCAGAACAATGCATTGCGAGCAGCGAAAAAGAGAGAATAAGAGATCTCAAGGTAGGAGAGAAGGAGATGGATATTGACTACTGAGAAACGTAAGAAGAAGAGAGAACTTAACTGATAGAAAGAGAAATGAGAAAACTAAGAAGTCTGATGGGCGACCCGCCCAGAACCTGCGTCTCCAAGGTTCATCTTCGTCGATATTTACGTCCATTCTCTTTTTTTACTCGCCATGGGCATTGGGCACTGAATATCAAGAGAAGAGAGTCTAATAATAATATGAAAGGAAAAATTTAATTTTTCAAAAATATCCCTCAGTTTCAGTTTTTTGATCACTTAAGATCATTCTCAATTTTATACCAGCTTTCTTGGGTAGAAATTGTAGGTATTAGAGCCCAAGTCGGGTTCTAAATAGTTTGCCCCAGTTTTATTATAAGGTTCTATAGCCGGAAAATCTATCAAGAGCCTAATTAGTTCGTCACGTTCATCTATTGGACCAATTTCAACCCGGGATAAAATTTAAAAAACTAGTAGGGGTAATCGGTACAATGATTGGCAGTTTACGAGAGGCAGCACC
>CAJFCP010000035.1:1217729-1309216 GCA_904066005.1 Synergus itoensis | reverse complement strand
CCGGATTAAGGGATGAGGGGTTTTAGCAAGATGATAGATGTGTACAGCATCCCCCTAGAGTCGAGGGTGCGCCAATGGATGGACCGATTTCAAAGAAAAAGAGGTTGGGTGAAGTCTGGTTGGCCGGAAAGAGAGAAAAGAGGAGGGGAAATTGAAAAAGAGCAAGGAGTGAGAGAGGAGGAGGGTGAGAGAGATTGGAGCAACGCGGAAAGGGGATCGGAGAGACATATTAATGGTTCTGGAAATTGAAAACAGGCCTGTGGAACCAGAGTGGGCGTCTCAACCATCAGCCTCCTTCTCTCGATTGTTATTTCCCTGTGCTAAGATACACGGGTATAAAATGGCGTTTAGATAATATTTTTTCAAATTTTATTATCGATTCTAGTTTGAAATAGATTCTAGATTGAAACTTGTTGTTTCTAGAATTCAATTTCCTAGATAAATATGTAATTATAATATATATATAATATATACATATGTAGATCCTCAATTTTTATGAATAAGATAATACTCGAATATAAGGTACCTCGAATTCTTGATAGTTAGTTGCGCTTATACTCGACTTGATGACGTGAATCGATTATTCGTGGTAACCGGTGCCTGGTTCAAGTAAAATCGTTTAATAAATAAATTTATAGTGTAAAGAATGCGGGGACCAGGTGATTCACGGAACGGTGACTGACACCATTTTGTTGCCGGCGTGGATATATCGAATATTATATATATATACGTGCGTATGTATTATACTGTGGGAGCCCGCGGCGAAGCATTGATTCCATGTTTATATGACGAGAGAGGCGGAAGGTTCGAGGGGAAGTTGAGACTCTTAGAGTCTTGAAGTTTTCGAGTCAAGGTGGTCGCTCAGACTGAACAGACGTGACAGCCGAAAAACCCTTAATTGAGAGCTATGCCAGTAATGCAAGACTTGTCTGATGACAGGGCCTCCATTGTCGCAATGTCTCGATGTACACGGGAAAAGATTCAGGATCTGAATAACGGAGATAACCCACAATGAGAATAAAAATGCTTCTTCAAACTTTTCACATTGATTCGTTTATTAAACTTTAAAAATTTGAACCAGGCTTATATTTTTTTATTATACTTTGTATAATCAGACAAGGCTTATTTTTTGGAAGGGAAAAATGAAGCAAAAGAAAATTAAATTGGAAATTGGAATATTTTTAAATCACCTGAAATCTTTAAAAATTCTTTAAAATCACACAGGAAAAACTCTGTGGTTATGACAACCAAAACAGTTTTCCCCGAACTCTTGAAATTTCAAGAAATCTTTTCAAATCCGTTGGAAACCCTAAAAATTACATCAAATCCCATGAAACTCTTGATATGCCTTGAATTTCCTTAAAATTTCTTAAAACTGAAATTCCTTCAAAATTATCTAAATCCCTAAAAATTCCGCATTATGAAATCCCTTGAAATCTTTTAAGTCTTTCGAAATACCATCAACATGTTTTGAAATTCATTAAAATCCCTGAAATTTCGACAAGCGCTTTTTGATCCTTCAAAACTTGTTTGAAATCCTTTGGATTGACAAAATTTCCTGAAAGTTCGTCTCCTAGAAAATCGACTTTTCCATACTTTCCATGTTCCGGAGTAAAAAAATATCTTTTTTCATTTTTCCTTTCAAAATAGTTTTAAATATAATATGAGATAGACCCGAGGAGTATTGAATGAAAAACAAGTTTGGGATTTGAGTCATCTCGTGGATAATTTACATCACTATCCCCCGCGCACCCCAAGGTTCTGTAACTATATTTTTCGTATGAGGGGCGTCAGAGTGCCCCGAGTTTTGTATTCATAACTATATACATATACCGGTGCTTGGAATAAGGCAGCACTCAACAACGATATATCAAGCAGCGAGAGAAGGAGGGTAGATAGAATATAAAGAAAGGGGGTGTAATGAAGGAGGGTGAAGGGATACATAGCCAATGGTTGGATGGCCACTATCAGAACCTGGTTATGATTAATGATCCCAGTACAATGCTGTTTTCATTAAACTCATTTCTCTGTAGCCCGTATATACCGCCGCCATTGACGATCCATGGTCTGAAGCATACATTGGCCCTCCGGGCTCTCTCGATCGGTCCAAGGGTCGCTTGATTATGACGTCTCTATGAAGATCGACCTTGACGTCAATGATACTCGATTGAAAATGCACTATTGTATCTCGAGACTCGACCCCAATATCGGGGATGAAATGTGATGTTTTTCAAAAGTATCGATGCTTGAAAACCGAATTGACGTCATGTTTTATATAAAAAAAAATCTAGCAATTTTATTCGCGTTCTACGGTGCGCGCACGGAAAAAATAAAATGGCTGAATTTACCATTTAAAATAGTGAACATGCGCTCTGAGCGCAATTTTTCCAGGAATTTAGTAAGTTTTACTATTTAAAATTTTTTAATTTTTGCTAAGAAAATTGCAAACCCTGTTTTTTCATTGCAAAAGTTACAATTTGAAATAGTAAAAGTTACTTAATTCCAGGAAAACTGCGTTTAGAGAGCATGTTAACTATTTTACATGTTAATTTCAGCCATTTTCTTTTTTCCGTGCGGCAAACATTTCATGAACAATTAATAATATTCAAATTTTTGAAATTCAACAATTTTAGGCCCTTCAAATAAACATTTTTTCACTTTTAAGACGAGTATATTTGATTACATCAAATTTTTAAATTAATTTTTTAATTAATTAATTTTAGTTAATTAATTTATTAATTTTTAAAATTTTTATTTATTTATTTATTTATTATTTATTTTTATTAATTTTTATTAATTAATTTATTTTAATAATTTATTTATTAATTTATTTATTTTATTTATTTTATTTATTTTAATTATTTATTTATTTATTTATTTAATCTATTTATTTAATTTATTTTTTATTAATTTTTATTTATTATTTATTTAATAATTATTATTTAATAATTTATTTATTTTTATTTATTTATTTATTATTTATTTATTATTTTTTTTTATTAATTTTTATTAATTTATTTATTTTTATTAAATTTATTTATTACTTATTTTTATTAACTTTATTATTTATTTTTATTTATTTATTATTTATTTATTTATTTTTATTTTAATTTTTTTTATTTATTTTTTAATTAATTAATTAATTTTTAATTACATCAAATTTTTTTAATTTATTTAGATTTTAAAATTTTCATAAGGATTTAATAATATTTTCGGGGATTTTGAGTAATTTTAATGAATGTCAAGTGATTTTAGAACATTTATTTGAATTTTAGAAAATTGTAGAGATTTTACGAGATTTCGAGGGATTTAAGGGATTATACGGGGGATTTCCTGAGATTACATGGGATTTTACGAAAGTTATTGAGATTTTACAGAATCTTAAATCATTTAAAATGATTTGGCGAGATTTCATATATTTTCAGGAATTTTAAGAGATTTAATGAGGTTTCATGGGATTTAAAGGATTTATCGATGTTTCGTGGGATTTCGAATCTTTTTAATTATGTATCTATTATCTATGAATCAAGTTACAGATTACTCTGTTTTTTAAAAATAAGTTTAAATTATTATAACACTAAAATGATTACCGACGCAGTAAAATTATAATCATTTTATTGGTTTCTTAAGTGAAAAAATTACTTTTGAGTCAGACCAAGATAATTTACTATCAAAATTAAAACCTCTACTAAAGGTCAATACTTTTTAAGTTCTGAATATACAAGTTCAACATCAAATAAAATTGTCAATGAATGAATCATTTCTGACGCTTATCCCCAATTTAAAAGTAACTTTTAGGCAAACAAAGCCCCCCAATTATAATATGAAACAACCTTATTTAATATTTGCCTTCTTCTGACTGGAATTTCTTCGTTTCGATTGGATTCTAATCCTGTTATTCTTCACTTGGCAGACAAGGTCTATAGATATAAAATCCGTCGTCATCGTCATTGTGATCGGCTTCTTCACCTTGTTTGGTCTTTTCACAGTCTCACGTCTTCATCCATCCCAATGGCTTCTTCCTCCTTTTGAGTGTTTAACTTTAGGTGCTTATGAGTTTTACACCAGCCTGTCCACAGATGATCACGAATTTATGGAGTTTTAATCACCAATGCTTAGAACTTGAATGTCAAATCCATACTCATCTGAATAGAATCGTTACCGCTGCATCCTTGTATATTTCACGTCATCCTTGATTTAGTTAGTTTAATAATAGATACATAATGTAAAGGATTCTTCTTTGGAATTGAGTCGTTGGACAACACTGATTTTTTTTTGCAGGTTGTTATTCTACGCCCCGAGGAATAGTTCTTTAATTGATTTTCAATTGCAGGAGGAAACTAAGGAAACTGAACCGCCAAAGGAAGAAGATCCTTGGAGCGGCCTGTCTTACACTATCGACGTGGAAACGGGTAAGCAATCTTTTAACAAGCATTTGAAGATGCAAAATTAATTGGTTTACCTCTATTGAATATAATTTGTTCTTGCTCTGGAACATTTTTTTATCTCAGCTGAATATCATCACTTTCTAATTGAAATTAAGTAGAATGATTGCTGCGAAACGGTAAACTTATTATGACGATGGGAATTGCGAATGAAATTATCGTTACAGAAATCATTAATAAAAGGAGAGGCACATTATTTATTATCTTAAAAACGGAACACTTTACAAAGTTACTGTTTTATCCGTCAGCCTTGCATTTCATTCTTTTTCTGTCATAATGCAGAAATTTCTGTAATCTTACTTGAATTTCTGGATAAATCTGTATATGTTCTGAAATCTAGCAGAGGATTTCTGTAAAATTAACAGATAATTTTTTCTCCGTTTTTATTTTAAAATTTTACTAAAACTGACTGGTAGTGAAAATCCGTTGGATGACGTTAGTCAATAGCTGACTTTAACGGCGTGTCAAATTAAAGCAGCGATCTGTAGAGACCAACATAAAGATTGAACAAACACATTGAGAACAAGACGCACCTTGCCACACCTCCACTAGTTTCATTATCATAAACACGATTCGTCCTCTTTTCGGTATCTCGAGGAAGTATTCAATTAAAAAATGGTGGTTGCCTCACAGTTTAATCATCTTTTTACAGTACTTTTCAAATTGAAATAGAACATTTCAGAAATGTAGTACATACATGATGCATGAAAAAATATGTAAATCATTATCGCATTTACAGTTAGATTTTGTTACTCAAGACAGTATATGATGTATAAACTGAATTTCAAAAAAAGACTCACATCTATGTAACAGTTGCGGGGAAGATAAATTTTCAAATAATTTTAAATCCCTCGAAACTTCCTATAATTAAATATCTTAAAATCCCTTCAATATTCTGAAACGTCTTGAAATTTCAAGAAATTTCTCGAAATTATTTCAATTTCTCACATTCAAAAATGATTAACATTTCAGTGAATTTCTACAATTAAAATATCACAATGAAACTGTCGCATGCATGCATAAAAAATGGAAGACAGAGTAATTAATGGAAGACAGAATCGAAATAAATATCACAACTACCTACAAAAACCAAGTAAGGTCTGATTCAAAAAGTAGATTCATCTAATTTTTCACGAGAACGTCGTAGACCGAATACATAATGTTTCAGTGTTTTATTTAAAAAAAAAAACATTCATCAGAATTCTAGGCTCGTTAAAAAAGGGGCACTTGGAGCGCGGCTTAATCAGGTGAGAACAAAAAACTTAGTCGATGCAGTCACGAAAGGTTGAAAAGAGTTGGGGAAGCGGCGCTTATCGTATATTCGTATACATATAGATGTATGTGTAGCTGTAGTGTATAAGGATATAGGAGTCTAGTCTCGCCAGGGTGTTTTATTAAAGTATACGAGCTTTCAAGCAGGTTCGAGTTCCGGACAACTCCAGGCTGGGGAGTGGCTTCAGGAACGCCCTCTCTCGCAGCCTTTTCCTCTCTCACCGCACCTCGTCGTTCATCATACCCAGCCCTTCATACCTCGTCTCTCTCCCTCCCTGCATTTAATTACTTTACGTCAGGCAAGGAGAGAAGGAGAAAAAGACTCGACCTCTCTCTACGTCTCTATACGTTGCTATACGTCTTCGGCCCAACACACGTTCCCCGAACAACTCAAAGGCACCCTTTGTATCATTCTTCTTCGGTTTTCAACTTTTTTTCATTTCACAACCGATCAAGCGTCATCACATCAAGTCTTGATGCACATTCACAACAGAAAAAAAGCTGCCTTTAGTCTCATCCCGGGTAGAAACTATAGTGGGGCCCAACTCGGATTCTAGCTAGTTTACCCCACTTTTATTAGGGCTCTAGATAGAAAATTTAATAAATTTAATTAATTAATTAGTTCGCCACACTGATCGCTGGACAGGTTTTTAAAAAATTTGGAAGTCATCTAGCAAGCCCAATCCCGTGCAGAAATTCCCAAACCTGGCCCAGATCGGTGATGGAACGCAGAACCTGATCGGGCCCAGATCTGTCCCGATCGGGCCCAGACTTGGCACGATCGAGCCAGATCTGGGCCCGGTCTGGTTCAGCGTTCCATCACCGATCTGAAATCATCCGATCTGGGCCCGATAGGGGCCACAGAAAAATTTCTACACGGGATTGTAAGTAGGGTAACCCTACTAGGCTCTTAATAGCCCCAGTCTAGAACTTTAAGAAAATAGTTTCCCTAATAACTCTAATGCCCGTCAAAAAATTCGAAGTAGCACTGCTTAAGAAATTGTGCATGTGTAATCGAAATCTGCGTATGTTAATTTGTTTGATGGAATATATGGTCATCATAATTTTTATAAATATGATTGGAAATCTCGGAGTAATTAACTGTCGTATGCACGCACATATGACCGCAGAACTTAATGAACCTCTTCATCGGGCTCTTGTTTCTGTCATCTGCTTGATTGCCTTTTAATTATGTTCACCTTTATCGGCTTACTCGATGCGCTCGAAGATTCTCTCTAAAGAAAAAAGAGACGCTTCAGGTTTTTCTGCAGTTTTCAGAATTGCTAGATTTGTTAAAAGTATGCAATTGTTATCATATATATGATAGTATATAATATATATATATATATACTAAAGTGTTATCAAATATGCATTTGATGAAAGGGGAATGTAAACTATTCAGTTATTTATATTATTCAAAAATGGTGTGATGTGCAAATTGAGAGCATTATCATACACTTGTGCTAAGAAAATTAATAATAATTAATCTCGGGTTGACACGAGATTTGCGTGAGCATGTCAACAGGCACTTAACGCGATATTCTCGTTTAAATGACGTAAAGAACATTTCATGTTTCTAAGAGCACATGAACTCTGCCTTATAAATAGTTATACTGAAAAAAGAGATTCAAATGTTTAAGAAATGAATTATGAAATATTTGGAAATCCCTCTTCGTCTTTCCAAAAAATTATATTAAAAAAGAAAGAGTTGTAAATCCTCAAGAAAGAAATTCTGAATTAAAACACAAACTTGCACATATTTTAAGGATGTAAAAGCAACCTAAATTTGCCATCTTGCATAAGAGTTCGCGGAAAATAAATTAAAATAATAATACCGCTGAAAATAATCTTAACTACGTTTTTTTTCTGGAACTATATACGTGAGCGGTAATATTATCACAAATGTGAATCGGACTGTAAGTAGTAATGTCGTTTTTTGTGAGACATTAAAAAAAAAAATAATAAAAAATAAACATGCGAAATGTGAGTGGTGATTCGTACAGCCATAGCCGAGAGCAGGACACGTTCCAGATTCTATGTCCTGAGTACCGCTCGATCGCAGTTGCGACAGATCTTTGAGATACAATCGGGAAACAATCCCGATGGTGGTTTGGTCACATGGTTGCCTCTTGGCGATGCATTACGCTACGTCGCGCGTAATAATAAGACCGTTTTACAAGGCAGCGACCGTACGAGCAAGAGCGGGACTCATTACGCGTTATCTCGCAGCGGATCGATCGAGAAGTCTATTCGACGTGGTGCTTGATTAATGGATCATTGGTCTCGTTCGACAGGGCCGCCGATTGGCCGAGCAACTCGCGATCGATTCCTTCGCTTATTTTAATTCTCCGCTCTTATAATACTCGCTACACTTCGTAGATTTTCAATAGAAAGATGATTTATAAATATAAGAAGCGTACCGACCACCAGAGATATTTTTATCTTTCATCCTCTATGCAGGTTTGGTCACTTCGGACATTGAAAGTGACTCTTGAGGTATTTTCCTTCGAAGAAAAAGAAAGGGAGAACAGAAACGAAACCCTGTGTCGTTTGAGTACACCAATCGTGTATACTCATTTGACGAACCATGACGGATTACATGTTGAATCTTTTAAAAAATCTCGTGATCATGGAATAAATTAGCATGGCATTCTTCCGTATCCCATGAATATTCTTAAGCGGTGGGGAGAAATTCAAATACGGATTTACAGAATACATATTAGTGAGAGGATTTGTAATCTACAATTAGAATAACAAAGATAAGACCTTATCTTAAACGACAATCGGGTACCAACTTCGATCATGGAATAGTAACAGGGAGAATTGCGTTAATAAAAATATTATAGTTTTGGGGATTTTTCAGTCATATTTTTAGCCCGAAATACAGAAAAAAAAGCTTTTGAGGAAAAAGCACAATTTAACAATTGAAAACTCTGCCTTGGGTGATCCTGAAGCCATTGGTGAAAGACTATAGAAAAGACGCATGCGTAGTAGTAAATTGGAACATCTGCCACGTGCGCGGGCGGCGCATAGTGCGTATCCATGCGTGGCAACCGTAAATTCTGGCGAGGGGGAAACTTGGAACATGGCCGCATCCGCCATATGCGTATCCGCGAAAACATCCGTCGCTCTCTCTAAATCCTAATTAGTTAGAAGATACTAATGAAATAATGTCAAGTCGTTCACTAATTGCTTGAGCGAGTAATTTCCCTGATCATTATGGTCCTGAAAAGTATTTTTGTCTGTTAGGAAGCTTCAATCATTCCGAGTGAAATTAATCTTTTAACTAAACAGAATAAAATAAAGAGTTTTATAATATAAAATAAAACCGGATGTCATGCGAGAGAAAACGGGAGAGCATTTCCTTTTGAAAATCGACTAAGAGAAGAACCCAATTCATTCTCAGTGTTGTGTTAATTTCCGCTTCAATTCGACACGAGGTAGGGATCGAAAAAATAATATCCGACAATTTCGATGCCTGGCAACAACCATAACGAATTTCGCTCAAAGAGAAGACTCCCAATTTCTAAATTGACGATGGCTTCACCTTTAGAAGAGAGGGTGACTGAGGAGCGAGATAATTTCATAAAATGGGATGTGAAGTATTTAAATATATCGGGACAAATGAGTGGAATAAGTTACTTTACGGCCAACATCCCTTAGTGATCAGGAAAAATATATACTCTTGTATTCATAGACATAATTTTTATCTAAAGTAATATCACGATTAGAAATTTGATCAGGCTTTAAAGTCTCTTCCATATTTTCCTATTTTGTTGAGAATTTACATATTTAGTTGACAACCAATTTTTTTGATTGAAAACATACTTTGTACACATTTGGTCAAAAATTCAACCATTTATTCATAGTTTGCAGGAAAATTATCTTCCTGAAAAAGTTTCTATATATTTTAAAGGCTCTTTCATCAACTTTTTCTCATAGAAATGAACGAAAAAAGACGAATTCAGAAGAAGGAAATTTGGTATTATTTGTAGAGCAATGGCAATCGGTTATTCGTCCCAGAAGGGAATCAATATTTGGAGCCGTGCGTGTTCCGCCATGTTAACTCATCCAGCGAGCCAGAAACCCTCTTGGGGGTTGTGCCGGGGGCAGCTGCATGGCAGTTCCTGTTCAGGGGCTTATGGGGATACTCGGGGGCATGACTTGCCACATCCACCCCTATAACACAGGCACGCACCATTACTCATATCGTGCCTCGTTGCACGCCACAGGGTCAGGCGCGACTCTGCTCTAGCAGGATTCAGAATGCTTCCAGAGGGGTGTGACTCCTCCAGGAAGTACCAGGATCCTGGATGCCAAACTCTCCCCTAGCAATCTCCCGAATTGGAGAGATTCTCATTTATAATCAACGAGATCTCACAGAAAAATCTCGGGCAAATAGCCAACCCAGGAAAAGATGGATAGATCAGACAAAAAATCTGATTGCGTAAAACTCAATGGCTGATGGCAGCAGTGGGACTCATTTCCGAACTCTGTTGTGAACAATTCTAATGAGCAAAAAATAGATAGGGATGAAAATATTCTCGTGTCGACCGGTTTAGATATTATAATAATCTTCGTCGGTAATCGAATGATTTCTCTTTGACCGAAGAGAAAAGTCATCGTCCAGTCCACTCGTCTCGGTACTTTAATTAATTCGATCATCAATCTCCCTAAATTAAAACGAAGCCTCGTGGCCCTCGAGTTTGGTGTTCAATAACTTACAATTAGAAACGTGTTGGTAATGAATCGTCCTTTCGATATAAAAGGAACGGATATAGAGTTTTCTTCCACTTTGCCGAACCTGCAAAGACGTTTCAATCGCCGAGGTTGAATTAAAACATTAACATAAAACTCGTATTACGACTCGCCAATAGGATAAGAAAGGCAGAGATGAAGCTCTGCTGGTTATGTTGGTAACGATGAAAAATTAAGCTTGTGCCACCGCCTTCTCTTGCGTCTTCTTCTTCTTCTTCATCGTCGTGTCGTGTCTTCTTCTTCTTCATCGGCTTCTCTTTCAGTCTTTGAAGCTCTCTGCCGCGGGACAATGCCTCATACCTATATGCTTCATTCCATCCTCCACTATACCTGCTTCGGATTGGATCCTTATGGCTTGAGGCACTTTTGCAACTCATGCTCATCCCTTCTGTTACAAACTCGCATTCTTAAAACTTACGTTTTTCTCAGTTATAATGATTCCTGCTTGAAATGGCTTCTTTAAGAAGGCTCAACTTTGAAGCTATATCAGAAAGGAGCTTAACTTTTTCTTAAGTCTTTCTGCCATTGTTTGCTTAAATGAAACCTTAATTTTCAATGTCTTTATCAATGTGATACTGAAAAGAATAATGAATTTGCTCAAATACACTGGTTTGTAAAATATACATTTACAGGAAGCTAAAGAAAACTGCAGAAACAAATGTTTTCACAAATAACGATTTTTAAGTCGAGGAAATGAAACATGGAAAAAATTCCGGAAGGACAAGAAGTCAAACATAAATAGACGAGAATCTACATGCTAGGAATGGCAGCCCATTGCCGAAGGCATGTCCTTCTAGCAAAGGATCGTGTTGGTTTAGGATAGATATGTATCAGACGAAGTCGGTTGAGGTCAACCTGTCACCTGAAGCACCATTAGGCCTCTTTAGACACCCTTTCTGACAAACCTCCAACCTGTCATTATTGCATCAGGTGATTTTTTGTTCGGAATCTTTCTTGAAAAGTCTGAACGCAAGATAAGAAACTAGCTACGCCCACCATTCAATGCTTTGCAATTGCCAGTTGGTCAAGTCCCAATCAACATATGCTTTCAACCTGCAAAAGAAGTTGCAAAACTATTTAATCGATACTCATATCGCCATTGCTTAAACAGTTAGATAGAGATACGTTTGTATATAATGTTGAAGCAATATTCAATATTCAATTTTGAATCTGTTCCCTCAACTATCTATTCCGTGTTATCTATCCCAGGAAATAATTGTTCAAAAACATAGTCAGTTCCCTTCATTCTTCGAGTTACCTGAAAATCCTGCAAAGAAACCTTGGAGAATAATTCAGTCAAGGACAAGCAAACAAAACGAATTTCGAATCGAATTCGTATGCCGTAAGAAATAAAAAGTATCGATGAGTATAAGAGAATCAAAATTCGTAGGTAAACTGGCCACAGAAAACAAGGTCAGAATGTTTCCGGTCTAAAATTCAATGTCATGAAGCGGAAGGGTGTCACGATTATCCTCAAAATCCTCACGCGTCATGACAACTTGTAATTTCGGGTTAAATCGCTAACATCTAGACAAGTGCCAGCGAAATCCGTTGAACCAGATGTAATATTTATTTATCAAATCTAATTGACCTTTGTCTCGATTACTTGTGGCACTTACCTAAGACAACACGGAACTCTAAGAGAATAGAAAGCATTTATAGGAGTTTTTCCCATCGTCCTTAAGCATCTCGGTTTTTCCCAAAGCTTTGACGCACCTGAGTGTCCGTAGATGAAGATCAAGCGATTTCGAATATCGTAAACCCAGTACTTAGCAACACTCCGTATATCAAGCATCCTGTTGTAGATTGTATCTGATCTGAACTAGAAGATCGCGGCGGCCTTTCGCCGACCTCTCTCCGTAGGACTCACCTTTGCAGACTCTCCAATAAACTGGCTTGTTTATTAGATACCTCCTGTTATAACAGCAGAAGAGATTTTTTATGAGGTGGCGTTGTGAAGTTGTTCATAATAATTGCACGTAGTTCATGACCGCAGCTTGCATTTCACATTGACATTACATGACACCGAACGCGAGAAATAAGGCACATATACGATGCGTTTCATGTGTAATTAGATGTGTAAAATATGAAATTTGCATGTGAAGAGGAGATTGACCGAGTCCGGAAGGAGCTCGATGAAGACGAGAGGTGATACTGATCTACAGCGGAGTTTCGGTGTGGCCGATACCAGAAAAATTCACCCTCTAAGCATGACTTGGCTACCGAGGCTCATGTCGACAACCTGGAGACTCAAAAGAGCAAGCTAAACACGAAGAGCGTAAGTCATACTATGAGCCGGCAACAATGCTCATTGACGGCCACCGACACTTCCACGGTGACTCGTACCGATTTCAGTTTAGCCTTTTTCTGGGTCTTTGACCTAGTTTAACATCGTCATTCCGCATGGTTTTGAAAACATACACTGATTCAAGAAATGTTGTCTCATATCGTTGCGTTTACATGACGAGATGTTTCACTTAACTCGGTCGTTTACTTTGCATATTTCTTCCATGACTTTCAAAATTTCACTTTCACAATTATTTTATAGCACTTTGTAGTGTGATGATAATTTAATGTCGTAATAGGATTACCACTAAATAAACTTTGAATAGAGATGCTGTATAGGATCTGCAAAATGCAGTATGTGTATTGCGCACGACTTTACAATTACTTTTTATGGCCTTGAACTAGATTTTTTATATTATCTGGCATTCCTGTTCCTTTAAAATATAAGTAAGGTCAATAAGGATTTCAAGTGCATAAGAAGATTTTGCGTATAAACGTACTTCCTGGTTTTTAAATATATAGAGACCATCGTGAATAAGTTAGTATCCCAACTATAATAAAATATTCGAATTTCTGGTCGTTTGTTGGTATTTGTTGGCAAAAATTTGACGTTTGTTGGTCGTTTGTATTTCTTATTCATAAAAAACCTTTGGACACCCCTAAATTAGGTGTGTCACCGTAAGTATTCAACCAACAATAAAGTGACCGTTATAAGTATCCATATAGTTATTTAGAAGAATTTTTTTTAATCAACACATACGTATATTTGAAAATTTACAATATTTTCTGTACAAGTTTGAGCCTAGCTATGACAGAAGCTAGGAAAATAATTTCAAAAATATTTGAATACCCTATAAAAGAATTATGGTAAGTCTTTAAAATAAGATAAAACGCGCTTTTAAAAATAATAAATATTTTTGAAGTTATTCATATTTTTGAAAACATCAAAATTTCAAGTTTTTTGGCAATATGTTTTTATAAAATAGATCTATTTTATGAAAGTCAAAATATCGATACTTTGACTTCTCTTTTGGCTTACTAAACGCAGAATTTTATTAATTTTCGTACTATTTGAAGAAAAATCTTTCAATCTAACGTAAAAATTAGAGTACTTTTAGCAACTGAAAGTTGTGTAGTTTGTGTAGTTTTTTAATCAAACGTCAGATTTGTATCTGTTATTAGTATTATTTATCCCTCTCTTCTATAAAGGATTTCCATATTTTCCTGTTCTACCCCAGGATTTTTCTTCTTTTTGGATGTTCAAAAATTCGAGTGAGACGATCCAAAGAAACTTCTTAATTGACACTTCTTCCTTGACGTTTGAGATTTTAATTTATCTATCGTCCTCAGGAGTCGACGAAATCCTGAAAATGGATTTACGTCACGTACGACTGCGCGTGTCTCGGTTTGGATATTCAGGGTATTATTCTTTTGAAAAAGGGAGAGGAGAGCGACGAATGGCCGATTGTATCATCCAACGTTAGAAAATGATCCCACAATGTGGAAAAAGTACAAGTTCATGCAGTCACTATTATTTACCACGTAGGTACACACGGGGTGTCCTAAGGTGTTCCAGGACGGTTTCAGGAGATCAAGCGAACATTGTTGCGTTACACTTTTGTTGGTCGCCGTATTTCCCCGCCTGAGGAGGGTTAGAGTGATTTGCACTTATTGGTTAATAAATCAGAATCTTCGTGGCATACCTTCCACTAGAATCCAGCCTTCTTCACCACATGATACGAAATAGCTCGAGATTTCGTTTCGGTACTCTGAAGATTTCCTCGATTTTTTTAATGATTCGATATTAATGTTCCCTCTTCTTAATAGAAGAGTCGTTTAAAATAAATTCACGTGAGAAATTTATCGATCGAATGTCTATTTCTGAGCCAGGTTCCATTTCATTGGGGCTTCAAATTTTCAAATTATATCTTAACATTATATCTTAAGTAGAAATTATCGTAAGAGTACGGCATGGCAATCTGAAGAGATGGCAAAGTAATAATATTTACTCTAATAGATATATTAGCAAATTTATAAATAAGTCTACATTTTTTATTTGTCTCCTGAAATAAGCGATTCCCGTTAACCTTGACGCGGGTATTACATATATTACCGCAAAATTAAGTTGAAAAACAATGCTCTCAAATGTAAAGGCGCTCATCATTTGTTTCTGTCACCACAAAATGTGAACAGCGAAATTTATAGTTTCGTATGTATTTTAAGAAAATATAAAAGATACAATGTATATATGTTGTGATTGAAGTAAAACATTTCAACATTTCAATAAACATTTCACGGTTATCATAAAGCCTGGCAGAAATCTCTACCTGAAAACAACATATGTGTTAACTAAATTTTCATGCTAAAGCCTCTGACAAAAAAATTATACATTAAAATCAACAAGTCATGAAATCATTGCTTAATTTTATATTCGGATGCCTGTCATCTCGAGAGCTACTTGTAACCCACTTTTCGAATACATATACACGATTTCGCAAAAAATCTTAATTTTCCAATATCTTAAGTGAAACTTTTTCTGCTCACGAAAGAGGAAGCGTAAAATCAGGGAATTGAAAAACGTTTCGGTTTGGTGAACGAGAAGGCCTGTCAAGCAGGAATCGCAACCCACCACAACTGATGATATCAAGAAGGTGTTGTTTCTCTCAAGGGTCCAGAAATAAAGGGACTTGAGACGAAGTCTATGTGGTAAAAAATTAGTGGGAATATAGTCAAGATTGAACAAAGGAATGAAACGAACAATGGTGGCTGAAACTATGTGATACAGCCTACTCGGAATTAATTTTTCCTGCTGTTACTCAAGTGCCTACTAATACAATCTCAATAAAATTTCTTCAAATGTTCTTCCGCGAAGAAAAACACTTTCAAATAATAAAAGTATCTTCAAAGATCCAATACCGCGAAACATATATTCAGAATAGTATTCTTTGATCTGCAGGAACCTGTTATAAATTATTATCAGAAAATGATTATCGGGAATTTAAGCTGATGGAATTCAGTTAAAAGAATAGGCATAACTCAAGGTTAATAACAGAAGTCATAAATTATGAAGAGAGATATTAGCCTGAAGGGTAGAAGGTGAAATTCAAGATTCATCTATAGGCAGGTCGCATCACATTACAGATAAATTCTTCAAGTACATATTCCCATTAGTAGTAATCAACAAGCTGATCTGATATCGGTGGTGGTCAAGCAGGGATCTCGAAGCAAGTCAGAGAGAGAGTGGTGACATGTGAATAAAGGGTATCAATAGAGGAGGCATTTGACAGGATTTAGATACTATCTTAACAGCAGTGGTTTACAACCTTTATCTTCACTTGAATCCAGATCTGCGGACCGCCTGCACAAGCACTCGATACAATGCGTATACAAATCCAATCTTTTGTATGCAATTGTGCAATCACAGGTGTCAGCATTCTGTGCAATGTGCAATTACTTCTGGATTAGAGATTTTTAGATTATTAAGGATTACATTTTTTTTGGAGAATATGCTGCATCACAATCGTTTTCATAGACTATTTTTATTTCTAGAATATTAATAAATATATCATGAGGAAAATTACTGCAATAAGTACCTCAGGTTGCAATTTAGTGACTTTGATAAAGCTACCTTTGGAAACTTCCGTTGCTTCAATAGAATATTTCAGTAATTTCAACATAATTCAGTTTCTTCCAGAGATTTCTAAATCAAAATACTTTGAAAAACTTTATAGAATACTTTAAGACTTCAGGATATACTTCGGAAGACTCTGGGGACTTCTTGAGGTTTCAATTACTTTAAAAATTAATTTGTTTAATAATTAATTTCGTTTAATTCTTCTGTGACCTCTGGGAACTTGAATTATTATTACTTCAGAATGTTTCAGCCACTTTAGAATAATTCTTTTGAAAACTTCTCAGGTTTTGTTACTTCAGAATCCATTAGAAAAGTTCCGAAAATTCCAGTGACTTTTGGATTTTTTAATTACTTTAGAATATTTCAATAATTACAGAATTCTTCCGAAAACTTATGTTACTTCGATTTTTGAATATTTGAGGATCCTTTAAGAAACTTGATTGATTTCAACTCCACTTTCTCATAGAATCTCCCAATCACATATAAAATTATTGTTCAAGAAGTTGATTCTTTTGAACATGACATGTACAATCTACATCTAGCAACTTCCAAACTTAAAATAATAGACAAATTATCGACTAATAAGGAGCTAATACGTTTGACAGATAGTGCAACTATTGTTTTTCGCCCTTAAAATGGGTAAAACTATAACCCTCAGACATATTTACCCGCAATAAAAAATCTAGTTTTAATTTGAAAATATTTTGTTTGATTTGCTTTTATTAAAAAATATGTACAATAAAAAAAAGGTTTGAAGCCACATAATATGAATAAACCCTTATCAGGAGTAAACAATCCTTAAATTAATAAAATTGTAAATTAATGTATTTATTGATATTGTAATTATTGTTAAGTATAATATTGAATGTATTGGACTACAAGCTTCGCATTTTGAATCATATCTGTAAAGTTACGGGCGTATAGAAATAATTACACCTTTATACAAAGGTTAATCACCCTCACATATATAAATTGCTAATAGATAATTTAAACTACCTAAACCTTCACAGAAAAATTAAAGAACTTATCAAAGTAAAGCTATTTTTGTGATTTTCTGAGTTTACAATATCTACTAATGCTACCCAAACTGTTAGCAATTTTCTCATCGAGAAGTAAGCTATCTAAATCTGAACCAGCGAAAACCCTACCAAATCCAGTAAAATTCGCTGATTAATCAGTGAATTTCACGCTCTCTATGAGAGCAATTCCGCTGATTCATCAGCGAATTTCACTGATTTGGTATGGTTTTCGCTGGTTCAGATTTAGAGAGAGTGGTTCATCAAAAAGAATTCATCAAATTCCCAATGGTGTAGTTAATTTAATAGTTTATTCATTCAAGAGCTTTTTACTCCTTGATAAGGGACTGAGGGTAGTTTTACCCACTACAAAAGCGAAAAACAATAGTTGCACTATCTGTCAAACATATTTTGACATTCACACAATTGCTACCAGGTTTAATTCAAATCGGTCGGCTAAAGATATTTTGATCGAAACTTTAAGCACATATTTCACCCCTTAAAACCTAATTTGGGTCGATAAGAAAAAACACGTGTCTCTTCATTTTTTGTTACATATTTAAAGCAGAAAAAAATCAGAGGCGGATATATACATATGAAAAATATTCCTTATGAGAAGAACATAGTCTCATACACAGGAATAATTTTGTTTGGTCCAGGAACATGGAGATAGTTGGAGGTTGGTGTGTTTGCTTGGGGATGGTGGGTGGAGGGTGGTTTTGAGTGAGAGCTATGGTTGGCCGAGATGCACCCCTGCCAGTCGCTGTGTGTAGCAACGACGAACGATCAGATCAGGCCTTGGAACGTACGCTCCCTGCTCAGTGGGGAGCCGGAGAATGGCATTATGGGAAGACCTTCCCCCTCTTGCCTCCAGTTCTCCAGCGCACATTGTCTGGCAGCCATATTGGAATAACAGCCAACCCCAACGTGATTGGTCCGTTTTTTAACAGTGAACCCGTGGCTTGTACAATGCCTAGCTAGCCGCGGTTAGGCAATCCCCTGCCGCACGATAGTCTATCAGTCCACTCCATGCTGTGCTGGTATCGAAATCATCATTTAGTGACAAGTGTTGTGATTTTCTTGAGGATTCTGTGCTTTACCTGAGGGTAATCTTACATCCTCTTGACCTGTTGCGATATACAATTTCTGTCATCGCCACGTGCAAATGTTTATTCTTGAACTTAGGTGAACTTCAGTCAAATCTCGATATTGATAAATGTGGAAATGATATATGATATATGTGGATCAAAAGAGGACTTTTTTTGAGAATTAGGGTCAGTGATGTTTAGTTTCGAAGATCATGTTCCTGGACCATGGATTTATAATAAAAAGGGCATGATTAGTGGTGTTTGAAGTGGGTATTGAAGAGTGACTCAAGCTTTTCATTATAAACTGTGATGTGGTGTTTTTCGTGACTTTCTACTTGGATTATACTTTTTTCTGGATTAGGAACCACGGATACATTGTACGTTATAATTATATTTGTTATATTTAGTCCTAGACTAGATTCGAACGCCTTGACAGTGACAATCACATCGAGACTGTCGAGATTTCTAGCAAGATTAAGACAAACTTGAAAAATTATTTACTTTTTGAGAAAATCATACAGAATAATTGTAAAGACTTATCATGAATCTGGGGATTTATGTCTTTTAGATAGATTATTTTAGTAGCAATATAAATTCTAGTCACGAAATTTGGCATGATAAAAATTTTCAAGTGGGCATTAAAAATGTGATGCATAAGAAGTATAGGAAATATGAGAATTTCAATATTTTATGAAATTAATATTTATCATATTTACTTTTTCTGTTTGTTAGTATCTGGTGGTTTGTTTTTTATTTTTCTCTTTTTTTACGTAAAATTAATATTTACAAAATGAAAATAACCTAGTTGTTTAAAATTTGTATTCACTTGTATTTGACAGTTCGAAAAATTCAAGAATCTTGCTCGCTTTTAATCTCGACTTTTCTTGACAATTTCAACATATTCAAGAGTTTCAAATTTCAAGAATTGACAAAAGAGAATCGAGAAGTTCTTTTGTCTTTTTGTGCATCACTTAATATTTTTACACTTTTAATAATGACTGTTTTAATTTCGTATATAAGTTGATAAGCTCTTAAAAATTTCTTAGGCTTCCACGTTTGGTCTGAACAGTTAAGTTTTATCTACACTGAAAGAAATTTTGTACAGCAGCGACACTTATAGGTACGTCTGATGCGCAAAACTGTAGTGCTGCAGTGCGCCCTCTGTTTATTACGATTGTTCTCCCAGTTAGGGAACGCTGCTGTCCCTATTTGGTGTAACTGTTGTCTTAGATTTTTGAAGCAGCAACGGACCTCACGCGTCACGCGTGCCCAAATACTAGAGAGCAACGTTGTACTAAGTTTAAGAGACCGACGCGTTGCCAAAATTGGCGTCGCTGTCGCTTTCACACCTCGGTCGCGTTGCCGTACTACCATAAGTGTCGCTGCTGTACAAAATTTCTTTCCGTGTACTTAAAATAAAAACAGATGAAATCAGTAGCCTATAGGTATTGATATTTTAAAATAATTTCGTGTAATTTTAAAGAATATACTAAAAGACTTTTAAAGGATTATGAGTAATTTATATAAAAATAAATCTTTTCTACTGAATTTCCCAAAAATTATACGAAAATTTTGATTATTTATCAGATTTCATCATCCAATAACAATTTATGAGTAGAATTTATAGAGACACTAAAACTTAGTTGTGAAAAGCTCAATTTACGGTTAATTGTTTACATTGATAAAATTCTGATTACATTACATTAAGAATTCTGATTACTTTATAAAAAGAAACTGTAACGAAACATTTTTAAACCGTACTGTTTCTAAGATAAATAAGTTTTCTTATTTATAATATATGTTTTTTCTTTTAGTTGAAGATCTGAAAGTTTAAATGAACTAATTTTTGTATTGATTGCATTTTAAACTAGAAACAGTTTCAAACTATTTATTCACTTGCATTGAAAATAATTCTGTATAAAAAAGAAACTTGTAATGCCTATTTTTATTTTTAGTTGCATAACATTTCTGGATAAAGTGTAGAATAGGGAAAAAATATTTCGTTTATTCAAACGTGTAAAACTCCTGGTACCTTGCTTTTTTTTGGCATGCTTATCGCAATTAACGTCATTAAACAAACATTTTTATTCATTCAAGCAAAAAGTAATTTGTATATATCTGCCTAAAAATAATCATGAATGAGTAAGTTAATTCCCAACACGAATTTCTTGGAACCGTCGCTTAGTTCTCTTCAGAAACAAGACTTAATTGATAGTTGAGTGACACCAGCAAGTAACAATGAGAATTAATGATCACAATTATTCTAGTTTAGGCAACTTACATTGCCAGGTGGCAGTTCGTTAGTAAATAGCGATCCTCGTTCTCGGTCTCTCACTTACGACCAGGAAAATGAGACGTCAAGAGTGTCGAGTATTGTCAAGCGAATTTCCACCCCTTTGTGGAGGGGTGCAAATACGATTGGCTGCAATATATTTGTCACAGGAGTAGGACATTATTCTTGACATAGTCAAACCGACCCAGAAGTTACAGTCAAGTTTACATTATCTTTCTTACACGAGTTTTTCAACTTTTGAGTTCTTTGAGTCCGGCAGGGTCTAGGAAAATTTTGTCGAGTAATGGTGGAGGAATTATGATCAGGAAAAGTCGTTAGGCAAACGTATTTTCGATGGCGAAATATGAGAAATGATCTGTCGGCACGATCCATGAAAAACCGGCGCTGGAGTTCAAAGCCGTGGAATTGAAAGAAGATTCTCCGCATCTAAGTCTGAGAGCCTATATATATGAAATCCCTAGTCGAAAGGTCCAGCCGACGGATTTTTCGTGTCGGTATAATTCGTTCCCGAGAGATTCACGAATTTTTCTTTTTATTCGAGTTTGCTTCAGATTTTTGGTTAGAAATTGGAAGGAGAATCTTGGAAAAAATAGGGGTAGTCGTCATTCGTAGAAATTTGAGACTCTCTTTGTAATTTATGATCTGCGTACGATATGATCTTTAAGATACTCTCTTAATCTCTGAATTAGTACACTCAGAAAAAATTTTGTTTGAATCAAACAAACGTATCATTGATATAGGGACAATCAAAAAATATCTTTGAATTAAACAAAATTTGTTTGATTCAAATAAATTGTCTTTAACTCAAAAAAATTGATTTCATCATATTAAAAAAAAGTTTCTTTGAATCAAAAAAATTTTTGTTAATTCAAACAAATTTTGTTTAATTCAAAGATATTTTTTGATTAACCCTATATCAATGATACGTTTGTTTGATTCAAACAAACTTTTTTCTGAGTGTAATTACTAAGGTAATATTCCATATAAAATATGTTTCCTGTTAAATTCTGACGTAAATTTTTATTTCTTATATATATTCATGATTTTAAGACAATAATATTTACAAATTTCTTTCTTAAACAACAAAGCATGACAAATTAATTTATAGTGCTCAGATTCTTAATAAATATTATAATTAGATATATTATCACTCTGTGTAAGTATATGTACTTTATATACATCAAACTAAGAGTTCGAAATTCAAATTCAAAATTACACAAAAAGTATTGAAAGTAAACTTTTTCGGTAAAATTCCCAATATATTATTTTACCAAACACAAATGCGGAATAATTCCTAAAAAAATTGTAAGGAATTCGTGGAAAATGAAGCTTTGTATAAAATAGCAGAATTTACATGTATGTCGATGGATGCAAGGAGTGTATGCATAAATTGCCTGCATTCGAATCGTCGAAATGCGCAACGAATCTCATTGAAAATGGACACCTATTTGCGTGGGTGAGAGCGATTCTTAATGCTAGTTTTGAAGGTTGTTCTTTCTCATCGATAATGATTAATGTGATTGATTGACAACTTTTGCCGATAGTGACACAAAAATACAAAATCTCTAAAGTCTTCTCACAACACACCTTGGAGAATAATCTTTTAAAATAACATAATATTTTATTACAGATCTTAACAATAGCATTCCTCAAGCCTTTATCTGGAAATTATCAATTAACTTGTTTCAAATGTTAATCGCTGGAATAACAAATTAGTCTTGGAAATGCAAATAAATAATATATTATGTTGTTTCTCAATTTGGAAAGTACCCTCATAATAATTTACAATTGGGTCACCCAAGAAACTGATAAAACTCCATTTGTCAAATATTGCACTCGTGATTTTGCATTTTAAAATCGTGATTATTGCATTTTTCAGTAAGCTTCAAGCACTCAATTTTACTCTTATTAATAAAGTCGGCTGCAAAATGAAATACATAAAAATAAACTGGGAATCCTTCAACTTTTTCATTGACACACTGCCTTTCACTCATCACCTAAATAATTGCAAAAAAACGCAATCCTTGCTGCATAAAAAAAGGAACGCATTTTAATTTCGCAAATTAATGACGTCCAATTATTTCTCTCAAATTAAAGACTGGTAAATGTGGTTCGCTGAGTAAAAAGAAGGGTCTAGACCAACGGCAAATTATAGGCAGCCATTATCGAGCGCTCAGCCTGAGATTTTGAGGCAGACAATGGCTGCCACCACTCGTTAATGTAATAGGCATCCAAAAGGTGCGACCTTTCCTTCTTGGCTCCTCTCAAAGTCAGCCGCAATATGAAAATCCCTCCTCTTCTTGTCCCCTTCAGTCCTGCAGGTGAATTCTAGACTGATCTGTTCAGACTTCAGGCCAAGGTAGCGAGTGCTCCTGGGAATTATTATTTTATGAGATTATTATCTCTAATAATATTCCCTGCCCTGAGAAAAAGGGTCGTCTCGCCTGACCAGAATTTCTTGGCGCCGAAAATGGAAATTCCTTTGGAACTCTTCCTTTCAGAGACAACAAAAGGGATATTCTGGAAAAGTTGACTTTGTTTATTTTTTGGACTGTAATTACGGCTCTACAAAATTATATTCTTATTTAAAACTTTAGAGTTCGTTTTTCATGTATGTATAACATTTCAGTATTATTTTGTACTGATCATCAGAAGAAAATACACTGATTTATAGCTAGAATTAGGTCACTAATTGAAATTTGTAAAAGTTATAATTGATTTTTTAGAGAATGCATGAGTCTTTTGCAACTTTGCATTCTTAAAAAATTGAAAATTTCCAAATCAAAATTCAATCTCTTCATTTTGCGTAACAGATATTATAAATTAGATAGTTTTTTGCTCTGCAGCGGTACTAATTTTTTAAATAGAATTCTGGGTACAAAGCGAAAGAATTTTAGTGCTTTTAGCATAAAATAAAACGATTAAATTTTGAAGACAATCGCTGCCCACAGTCTTAAAAAACTGATTTACTAAAGCAATATTTGTTCAATTTTATGAAATTTCAAAGAATTTCGGGGTACTTTAAAGCATACTGAAAGATTTTTAGGAATTTTAAGAGACTTCGAAAGTTTTTTTTTAGAATTTTCAAAGGATTTCGTAGAATTTTGAAGAATATAAAAAGATTTTCAGGAACTTTAAGAGATTCCGTGGAATATCCCGTGCAGAAATTCCCAAACCTGGCCCAGATCGGTGATGGAACGCAGAACCTGATCGGGCCCAGATCTGTCCCGATCGGGCCCAGACCTAGCACGATCAAGCCAGATCTGGGCCCGGTCTGGTTCAGCGTTCATCACCGATCTGAAATCATCCGATCTGGGCCCGACAGGGGCCACAGCAAAATTTCTACACGGGATTAAAAGAATAAGAGTTTTCAAAAGTTTTTTTTACTGAATTTTAAATATTTTATTTAGTGACATTTAAGGGATTTTTTTAAAAGAAATTTTAAAGGATTTCGTAGAATTTAAAGAAGGATTAAAACATTTTTAAAAGGATAATAATGGATTTTGTGGGATGTCCAAAGTATTTTGTTTAGAAATTTTAAAGGTTGTCATGGAATTTTGAGGATTGCAAGAGATTTTAAAGAATTTTAAGGGATTTTGGTGTACTTTAAAGAATCCCGAAATATTTAAAGAATTTTTAAGAGATTTCAATCGAATTCAAAAGTTTTCAATAGACTTTAAAAGATTACACTAGATTTTAGGATTAATCAACCCCTCGATTTTCTGCTATCAAAAACGGAAATTAAATTTTTTTCAGCACGTATGTATGATTCGTATCGTTGGTATATCAGTGACAGTAAAAAGGTTGTAGATAACCTGTGGAGTAGGGAGCGGATCGAAACTCAGGATTGGCCGAAGGGCGGAGACCTTCGGGGGTTAGTGAAGCTTGCAGGTGGATCCTCGATATCGCCCTTTTGTCCCTCAATTAGTTACGTTTTTTCCTGTCCCTTCGTCTTGCCCTTCAGTCACCCATTCGAAAATTTGACCTGGCCGACGGGTCCAGTTGGTTTTCGAGTGCGGTCGAAACGTCTCGCTTCTATCTGAATTTTCGACAAATTACAGTCAGAGTTGTTTCTTTCCCAGTATCCAGTGATTTTGAGTGTTACGATGCCTTAAGTCCTTAAGAACTTAATGAATGACGCTGCAATTTTCCGCACTAAACTCATTCCAATTCGTCATGTATTTAAACAGTCTTGATTCCTTTGTGTCCAAAAGTGAAGAGAGTGTTGAGGATTACTTTTTTAGTGGATAAAATTTCTCGAAAGTGGTTGTATTACACTTACGGGAAAAAATCATCCGTTGGATTATGTGGGGAAGTGAAGAGAAAAAAGTGAATGAAAGGAATTTCGTGAAAAGGCATCCCGTGGATATTTTCACCTCATTTTTATCTTTGAATGGATATAAGGTTTATTTCTTTTTCTAATACGAGTATCGTTAAGTCATTCAAAAATTGATTAATTCGTATTCAAATAATTGACCAAACTCAGCAAAATGTTTCTCTATCAAATATTTCTTTCGCTCTCAGTCAATGTGGATTATTAAGAAGTTATTAATGAGAACCAATTTCTTTACTAATTCACTTTAGAGTGAATGCTTTCAAATATCTGTTACTTTATTCTTTCAATTTGTGAGCAAATAATAAAAATGTAAACAAACCATCTAAATAATATCTATAAAAGTAAATAAAGTGCTCGGATTTTATTGGACCTTCGTGTCGTTGATTTTTGTTATTGAAACAAAAATGATTTATTGATTGCTTGAAAGGTTTGATACATTTTATAAAATTCAGTCTTTTGTCCTATTGCACCTAAAGATTTAAACTTTTTTCATCAACTAATGGGAAATGTAGTTTATTCATAGGCTTCATAGTAACCAGGCTGTTACTTTATTGACATTTCAGGGACAAATGTTCAATAGCCTAGGCGATTAGCGTTTATTCATGAACACAGTGTGTGTTGATATACGATAAGCAAAAAGTGTCCTTTTTACAATGAAACTAGAACATACAGATTGTATCGAATTAATTCATCAGAGCAGATATACCTAAAGTTCCGAACGAAGTATTTTTTTCTATTTTATATATATGTAGAAATATTGTTCTACATACTTTTTCTTTGATATTTCTGTTCTTTGATATTTTCAAATTAAGATATTTAGCACTGCTTCTGATTTAAAAAGCAATCAATTGCATATTATGACAATGTACTCAATATTCGAAAGTTGTACGACAGGAGTGATTAATTTGGTCTTTTACGCGAATCCTTTCAGGCGAATATATTCTCAGTCCTTCGAACCAAAGCCAAGGTGGAAGTAGTAGTTCTGCTGACAGCAGTGATCAACTTCTTGGAGATCCTTCATTGAGACTTAATGATCAAGAATTAGTGGGACTTTCTGAGGATTCTCTGGGATTGAATGATTCTCTTGGTCTCGAAAATGACTTTACTTCGGACCTACTCGGAGGTGGGCTCCTAGGAGGTCCTAGTGTTGAGGGACTTCTGAGTAACGACTCCTTAAGTCTACCCGACGGATTTAACCTCGAGGAGGCGCTTCAACTTGTTGGACTCGATGAAGCTCCCGAAGAGGTAAGCAAGGACTTATATTCATTAAAAATTAATCAAAACAATGTATGCTTCATGCACGTATAATTTAAAAAAATATGATTTTGGGTAAAATCGAGGGGTTGATATCCTTTCAAATTCCATGAATAAATCCTTTGAAATTTCTAAATAAATTCCTTAAATTCCACTACATTATATAAAATTCCCTAAAAAAACTTTTGAGATCTTCTAAGATTCGACGAAATCCCCGAAAATCTTTTGGTATCCCCTAGAAATCTCTTTAAATCATTGTAAATCTGGTGTTCATTGAGAGAATTGGATATCAAGCCGTAATATCTTGTTATTAAACTATAGATGATGGTTCTATTTAGATATTAAAACTTAATATCTAAAATTCTATACTCAGTTCGAGTGATCAACCCCTCGGATAAAATGTTAAGCAAGAAGACTGGTAACTGAATTAAATGATCACTTTGCTTACTTATTATGCCTGAATTTATTTATTGTTCGTAGCTATTCACGTAAAAAGGTTGTATACTTTTCTTTAAGCCGGAGAAATTTATGTTGTCAGTCAGCGATATTTAAACTTGCAACACGTCACAATTAGTACCTTGTTAGCTTTCAGTCTGGCTACCGTTGTGCATACTGTGCTCTAAATTACGTGAAACGAACATTATTTGGACCTGCAAAAATTCTATAAAGCACTCAACTTCGGTTGGCTCGCTAAACACAATAAGATATTGAAACGGGACCATAGTATATATATTGTTTATTACTCTCTTAGAATAACGTTTAAACTAGCGGTACTAAATTTCCCTGACGTATAGAGGCCAGCTAACTCTTGTTCTATAATAATTTTAACGCGAAACTTGCTGGGGTACAGATATAAAATTTATTTGCAGAACTTATATCCGCGTACTAATAATTTTCCAAGTCGTTCAAAATATTAATAATATTGATGAATTATTCGACGTATTCATTTATTCTTGAGAAATATTATTTTAGTTGGATTGTAGTCTCATTAAAAAATATATAGTAACTTTATTTGTGATAAAATGATGCGTTTTGTGTATATACCTATAGTAATAAAATGTGAAATTTTTTCAGGAGAGGAAGTTGGAAGTGAAAAAAAAGAAGTCAGCTGACGAAGAAACTGACGATAAGTGCGAGTCCAGGGCATCCTCGTCAGATAGCGAGAAGGTCACAGAGTCAACCGTCGAAGACGAAGAAACTAGCAACATGATTCACACACCTCAATTTCACCATCCCCACCACCCCCATCATCCACATCACTCTCATCATTCTCACCATCGCTCGTTTCAGGTGAGTTTTTCTTTAAAGACAAAATAATTTATCTCAGGCTTCAAAATTATGTGTTAAATAAGCTTTGACCATTTTCTTTTGGAATTTTTTGAAATACTTTGTAATTTCTAGAAATCATTTCAAATTTCTTAAAATTTTAACAAATCTTGACATTTTTTAACGGATTTTTAACGAATATGTAAGAATTTTTTGAGATTTAAAGGAAGTTAAATGGTTTATTAAAGACTAGTAATATTATACTGAAAGGATTTTCCGAAATTGGAAGGGGTTTAATGAAATTTGAAGGAGCGTCACAAGATTTCAAAGTATTTTAAGGATTTTCACAGAATTTCAAATGATTTTATGAAATTTATAGAGGTTTCCAGAAATTTTAAGTAATTTTACGAAACTTGATGGGATGTTAAGGAATTTTATGAGATTTCATGAATCATGGGAGTAAATTTATAACATTTTCATAATTTTATAAATGAAACGACTTTTGAGTGAAAATTACTTTAGAGTAAGGCCAAGTTAATTTACTATCAAAATTAAGCATTTATTGTACTATTTACATGATTCTAATTAATCAGGTACATCCAGAAAAAAAGTTTGTTTGAATCAAATAAACGTATATTTGATATACAGCCAAATAAAAAATATCTTTGAATTAAATAAAATTTATTTGATTCAAACAAACTTTTTTTCTGGGTGTATATCAATTAAAAATAATTATTCTTTATAGATGCGAACACTTCACGATTATTATACAGTATGTATATTTTTTATCATTTATTTATATTTATCAAAATATTTCAAATTTTTTAGAGACTTGAAAATATTGAACAATAAAGAGTGCAATAATTATCAATTAAAGCTTTTGTAAGTCGCGTCGGGAAGAATATGAGTTAGAGGCACTTAAATATGCTCTCGGTACTTTGAAGATTGAATATATGACGAGCAAATGGGACGTATTGGCCAAAAGGGTCGTACTTGTCGTTGATCTCTGGTTGTTGGTCCCTCGTCGTTGGTCATTCGCGGTTTTTCGAAATTGACCTAATGAGGGGTTCGGTGATACCCGGACGGGTGATATACGAAGTAGGAAATGCAGAGATAAGACTCGCGGTAAAGGCGGATAGCCGCATAGTTAGAGCGGCGTTTACGATCCATAAACGGGACATTTATTATTTACAACGACGACCGCGAGAACTCCGACGGAGAACCGCTCGATCTTGTGGACCTACACCCAACAATTATCCCTCGTAACTGTGTCTTAATGTAACGAGTCGATGCTATGTGTAACTTTTGCTCGACTCAAAAAATCTCTCCTCTCCTATACAGAAAAAATACGCAAATAATTACAAAAAGAAAATCAAAATTTAAACTTATAATAAGACGTAGATTCACAGAGATTATGTAATAATTTAAAACGGTCAGGAAGAGAAGACTTTGAATCAAGATTCAAGGCGTTAAATTGTAAATCATTTTTTATAGGAGGAGAAAAGTAAATCATTTCGTTAGGTCTGAGTTAATGAATACAAAACATAAATGATTATGCCATTCACAAGTTCGCACATTCACAAGTAAACAGTCGTGGCTGTAATGAAAAAAATGAACAGATGGTCCGTAATTCGGTTATTTAAAAGTAAAACTCTCTAAAATTGGAATGTAAATCATAGGAGTGATGCAAAACTATAAAAGTAGGATTTATCACCACAACTCTTGTTTCTGATGTTTGCTTAAGCTTGTATAAATCAGTACATAGATGGGATCCTGGGAAATTTGGTTTGTTGAACGGAAGTGGTCTAAGTCCAAGGAGTAAGGGATGTATTGTTAGGCGAAGTAAGGTGCCAGGGTAGAATTTACCGCCGTGGCCTCTTCTGAGGCATATATAGATAGGCGCTGGGCCTTATATAGGCGCACTTAACTATTACGAGCCATGGCAATCATAGACAACTATTATCCGTCGCTGTTTTCGAAGCAGCTCACTACCTCTGCCATTTAGTTTTAGTCACTGTTATACAGCTACCGCTATACCATGCCGTTATGCAACAAGATTTTTACGAGCACCCGCTGATTGTAATTATCAGTCGGCGAGATTACTCGCTGCATTTCATTCGAAACGAACCCAGACTGTCGCGTGATCGAGTGCTTCTAATTCTCGAGGAAATCCATCTTTGACTCGCCAAAAACACGCCTAAGTACTTAAGTCCAATTCACAATCAAAAGAACGATTCAAACAGTACAATTTTAATAGTTCTAATTTTAATTTAATGTTTTTCAGTTAAGGCGTAAGCTATTAATAGTTTAAAACTGTATTGGCGATTATGCTAAATTTTGAGATTTTCATTTTGAAAAATTCAACGGCTTCATGTATTAATTCAATATTTTTAGCATAATTGTGAAATAATTGACGAACAATGTAAGATACTCAATTATTGCGGAATAATTGATAGTATAATGATAATAACTACAATACAATTACATATTCTTCTATACATGACGTAATTTATACTTTTCAAAACATAATTTCAATGTTCTTACATATACAGCAGAATACTTAACTTAACCAATATTTACTTAATCAGATATATTTTCGCTCTGTAGCTGTACTCATTTTTAAACAGAAGTATTTGTATAGAGTGTAAATATTTATAATTTCCATACTTTTTGCGAAATTTTTCGTTTTACCAAAAGTGATCAAAATTGAATTCTAAAGTCAGCTCAAGTCCCAAGAAGATTTTAAGTCAAAATCACATTCATGTGATCAATGCAGCAGTCATTAAATTATATAAAGAAAATCTCAATTACACAAGATCCAGTATAATTTTCAATTATTGTGAATCGATTCTCTAAATTACTACCTATAATTAGCAGAGTTGATTGCAGCTCTTGCGTGTTTTTAAAATATGTATAAAAATATACGAAGAAGAGCTTCCAGTCGTTCGTTCAAATTGGTTAAGCTGAAATCCTTTAACTATCACCTTTCGGATTTTGTCATTCAATGAATGCAATTTCCAAGTGAAAGCATTTTTTCAGACCTTATCATTTTAGAGTTGCACGTGACGATTGCCATATCCACAAGGTGAATTCGCAGTTGGGAAACATTACCTCCAGGCGTTACCATCATGTAAAACATACGTAAATGCAAACATGACTTTAGGTGCTCCTGCGAAACCCTCGGGGCGTAAGCAAGTGATTCCTGCAACCCATTTTTTCCCACGTACAGTGTCCCACAAATCAGAAGCATGAAAAGCTTCGTTCATTAATTGGAGTCTTGTAACCTTGATTTTATCGCATCTTCAAAACTTCTGGAACTCTGTTTATAATGTTTTATTTAGCCAGTGGCGGATTTACATTTGGGCATATAGGGCACTTGCCCAGGGGCTCCGTAAGCTGGAGGCCCCCACAAAATGAATATCCTCTTTTTTCCGTCCTACCACCACTATCGAATTAGATCATATATTTTCAGACACTCAAAAAATGCAATTACTAAATTTCAAAATTAATTTCATCTGTGTATAATATACTGATTTTATCTGTGTATCGTGTACGTATTATATAATTTTTTTGTAGATTTGAGAAATTAAAAAAAATATGCAATAAATATTGTGTAATTTGTAATTTTAAATACCTTTCAAGGGGGCCCTCATACTCTTAGTGCCCAGGGGCCCTCTAATAAATCCGGCGCTGTATTTAACTTGATATAAATAGATCGCTTAATTTTTAACTGAACAAAGAATTTAAAGATAGAGAAAGATATTTAAAAAGTCTCGACGTGGTTGTAAATTAAGCACGTGTTTTTTATTGCATCTTTTATTAGACCTTCCAATGTATTCCGAACGCAATTAATTTCTTATTCAGAAATTGAAGTAACTCAAACTGATTACATAAATGTATCCTCACCTTCATACAATAAATATTTACCTCAGAGCTATAATTACCATTTTTACCCTGTCTTTTAAGTTTTGGACAACACATTTTTTGTGTATACGAACACAATACAGTCAATATAATATATGTTAATACACATACATACACAAAAGGAGAAGCCAAGGAAACATTTTTTAATTGTATCGAAGGAGAAACATTAATTTTAAATTAAATATGACAAAAAGATTTTGAATTATTTTGGGGTACATCAGTGGACTCTAAGAAATTTCTAACACAACATTTTAAACCGTGATTTGCCCAATTCGTTTTTATCCTGCAATACAGAAGTATAACCATCATGTTTATGATGATAATGTCATCATCAGGGGCGTAGCGAGGGGGGGTGTCAGGGGTGTGACACCCCCCCTAGCATCGTAATTCGATTATAATGTATATTAAATAATTATATATCGATTATATAATTCGATCATAAATGTGTATAAATTAAAATCGCTGTGAAGTTACAGTCGGCAAATCCCACTTATTTAGTCGGAATTTGTGACAATCTCACCCCCTCCTAGCTCAACACACTCGCTACGCCCCTGGTCATCATAAATGCTTTTTTATCATTATCTATATTACAAAAGTATAAAAAAAACTCTCAATTCAAGACTTCTCTCACGTCAACTTCTAATTATCGATTCTTTTTAAAAATAATCGATTCCTTGGTATAGATTATTAAAAAGTATCGATTCTCAGGCATCGATGCTTTTTGGCAGAATTGTCTGTTTCGACTCGAAGTGAATTGTCAACAGGGAATCATGAACTGACGACAATGACCTACCCAGTTCTTGGGGTCCTCTCTACATTCACTGGAACCTGACGTGAACATCACAGAGCACTTGGTTCACGCACGTGGTGGAAACACACCTGAGAGGCCTGCCAATCACAAGTATACTCAATCCCTACCTCCTCACTTTGAAGCAAATTTCTCTCGTACTCGCGACAGTACCTGCATGGTGTTATCGTCAACACCTTCTTCGCCGGCACTCGCGGACGTTCAGTCAGAAGACCAAGATGATATCTCGCTAAAAGACCGCGTCGTCGGTTAACTCTTTTTTTTTTCAAAAAACAAGTAGCGGAAGTGCTAAAGAAACCGGAAAGGAACAACGCTTGAACAACCCTGTGCGCTCGATCGTGCTACCACCGGAAGTCGATTGGTTCTTAAGCAAACGGAAGACCCGCTTAACGAAGAGATCAGACATCCGGTTCCTAAAGGAAATGCAAAAACAGTCACCCCAATCGCAAACAAATGTCCGCGATTTCTGAGTGTGTTTGATTAATTCTCTCATTTGTGATGATATATCCGAAGTGAGTGTGGATAAGTTCCTACAAGTGTGATGAAATTAGTGAAAAGGTTGATTAATTTGAATTTTGAATAAAGTGGACTTGAATTCTGATTCATAACTAAGACCAAGTTACTCGAGATGCTAATGTCCAAGAACAAAGTCCCCTTGCGCAATGGATATTCCAAATTCTGTCAAAGTCTAAAGATCCGAGAGACTATTCACCTTTCTAGAGATCTCGCCTTTTTGAAAGCAGGGACGCTTCACCTTTGAGCCAATAATCAACTGTGAAACACGTGTCGTTGATTACGGAAAGAATTGCAAAAAGGATTACGGACAGGATTACGGAAAGGATTACGGAAGTTTATTAAGAAAAGGGATTGAAGGCTTTGGGTTAATTTTGTGCGATTTTTGAGGCGAATTATCGCAGAAGGACACATGAACGAGGTGCAGCAATTCTTGTTTAAACCTCAATCAAACCCTAACACCTTAGACTACTCCAGTGCAGAATGTTGGAATCTGATCTTGGAAGAGGGATTATTCCAGGTATAGATAATAAAACTTTAATTATAGCCTCGTCTCTTGGTTGATAAAAATGATACCTTAGAAACATTTTCAGTTACTAATTAATTTTGAATTTTTACTTTTTACCTTGTTTAAACGTGAAATATTAATATTGACAAATTTCTAACAACCTTGTAGATTGCAGAGAGAAATCTTTATCAAACAACCCTCATCCATCAAGGCTAATATTTGTCTATCTTATTGAGCGCAGAAACTTGAACTGCTTGAACAGACCACCAAATTTCAACGCAAAGAAATTAAATCTGCGAATCTCATTCCTCGAGGTCAAAGTAGTATAAAACGACAATGTGCGTAATGAATCACGTGAACGCGACAGCTAAAGCACTACCAATTTACAACGAACTCGCTGGGTGAAAGTTAAAGCGAACACAAAGAAGAATCTGAAAATATTATTATAATCGTCAATTTTGGCCCTCATTTTTTAAAGACTATTTCTCAATTTTTTTTAATTTCAAGAGTTAGAGAACGCTTATTGGTAATGTCCTGAAAGGATCCCAAATGATTATCTATTTCAACACTCAATACTCTTATTTGGATCTAAATGACCGAAATTGTAATTTCGTAGCAAATAGGGAAAAAAAATTACTAAATAAATTTAAAAGGTTTACTTAGTATAGTCATATTTCACTGAGTATAATATCACTAATTAAGGCTTAGAGAATCAAATTAATAAAAATTAAGCTTATCTTTATATTTACTTTTATAATACCAATAAACAGAGAAACTCGTTCTTTGAGCAGAATTGTGAGCACAGAGTGAAAAACTTCCTAGGCTTAATACTTTTTTTTTACAATTATGAAGAGACGAATAATATCTCAGAAAATTAGATACAGGATCATTATTCTATAAGGGTATTTTTTTCTAGCAAAGAATAGTTTTCATAAATGTCTAATTTTATCTCTTGATAAAATAAAACGATTTTGAAATTCGTGTGGGTAATTGGCCGCAAATGACGAGTCCTTGGTTTCCTACTTGAGAGCCGAACCATATATTACGACGACCATGGACATTTGTGATGTTCGTCGCGACAACTATGCACGGATCTTCTGGCACGTAATAAGTACACTAAATTAATATATTCCTACACCGGGACCTTTACCTATGAGGATAGTATATTCATATCCTACGTATTGTGCAGCAAAACGGGGTTACGCAAGAAAGCACAGCACCAGCGGTCGCGAACATATCATTTTTGGAACTCCTCTCTCACGCGAGTGTCATATTAACACTGACCTCAGTCACCTGTAATTGCTACGTGTTACCGTATATCGAGGAACAGACATACCGACGTAATTCAACCTATTATATATACTATCCCATACGTATTCACTTATATTCTTACATCTGTGAGGATTTTTCCCCCAGATCTGAACTGATGCTAAGGACAACAATTCTAGACCTTGAAGACGTTTCCTTGAGTCATTAAGTCTATTATTAATTATAATGAACTTGTAAAAGGTCTCAATCTTGTGGAATTAAATCAGACCTCCTTTTGGAGATCGTTATTTCATCAAATTAATAACTGAAGCCTTTTAACTAATAAAATATGGTTAAAAAAGTCTTGCATTTATTATTTTATTAAAAACTTGGTGGAATCTTTCATCCTGTTCTTCACTGTAGTCCCCAAGATTTTCAGGGAACTATTCGACTGGTTTACAAATTACTTCTCAAACATTATTTACAATTTACCAGTTCTTTCGACTTCAAATTCGGATTCAGCACCTCAAAAATAAGAATACAATGGTCCCCGAAAAAGTTCCTGGCTTTTTTCTTTCGTGACTGTGTAATTTATACAAATACGTATTTTTTAAGTGGATTGTGCTTTAAAAAATTAACACTACATACAGCAGTGGTTTATATTTACCAGTAATTGATTGTAATTGATAGTTAGTCTAACAGATAATTATAGAAAATAAAGTACTGTGAAACAATGTTGAGTATACCTTGAATGGACTCGTAGTTACCTAATAACTACCTTTTAGTTACAAAAGAGTAGGAAAAAATATAATTACGTCATATGGTTATCCCGTTTCGTTGAATTTGCCTTCAGGTTTTTAAGAGGCTTTGATCAAAGCCTTTTGAAATTGATTTTTGTCAGTCCAGTTCATCAAAATTCAGTATAAAAGCAATTTGAATAGTATAGGTAATTTAATTGCGCTAAAAATGTTTCCTGGTTCAATCTGGAGTTGTGAACAACTCAGAGCAGCAATCTCCATAAAAATTGCTGACCATTACTAACCACTATGTAGGCAAACTGTATACAATATACATGAACTAGAAATGGAGTAAACATCTGTGGTACAAGAGTAACAAGAGCTTGCTACTCTGCTAGTAAGTAGCGAACAAACGACTAAACACAAGCGAGTCTTAACAACGTGGTACGACAGTTACGATGGCTTTAGAATTTATCGCCTCCCTTCCTGTAGTGTTCATGAATCGAAGCCTTGACTGCACTACGAATTCCGGGGTCTTTGGAGTCAACGAGAGATCATCGAGAGAGAAGTCTTGTCAGAAAATTTGTCAAGAAAACGAATAACTCTGAAACAGGTACATCCTGATACAAAAGAGCTGGAACCCCTAATACCTAATTGACAGGTACTTGGTGCCTTTTTGCCTAGGATCCTCAAACTTAAACATACCGTTCTCAAAGTTTCCAGTTTCGAGTGGCCACAAGTTTTGACAGGGAAAGGACCTCCCTTGGGCCTAAATCGCAATTAAGTGGGCTGGCTCCATTCTGGCCCACCACGGATTATCTTCCTGACTACCAGTTTCCTTAATTCTTCTCGGGATTACGCCTCTGGACCAATTATTCCTTTTTCTACAATTTGTCATCGAACAAATTGGATCTTCTTTGTAAGAATGGATTAGGGATCGGCAATATCCTAATGAAACCTGAAACACAATCATATATTAATATCTAGTCAGGAAGAAAGAAGGAGATTGAATTTTGAAGTTAGGACTTGAACCCAATGTCTTTAAATAGAATTTCCAGAAAAGTAGTAGTAAATTCCTGTACTTTTCTGGAGACAATGCAAGCTCGTAAACTCATGGACAATAAAAATGTGACATTAAACTTTAAACGATCGAGAGATGGTCATCTGTGACATTGTAAAATATTTTACGATCGTTTTGAAATCATATGATTACTCGGTTAAATCAACTTGAAGGTCGTGTCAACTATGCGTACGTTCGTTACAACTTGAATTCCGTAATTGCCATACGATACTTATTAAAAGTTTAAAACGTACTTTGCCAGTTCAGGATTTCACGAGCCATTCTGATTCCTCTAAGTACGGTTGAGCGCTTCAAGCTACTTGACAGACAGCATAAAGCTTCACTTGCTAAGCGTCGTCAGCTGCCTACTACAAACTTTCCTACTTCATTTTTTAGCCTCATTAAGCCACGTCCTCGTTAATAATTAAAAAATAATTAAAAAATACATCTCAAACTTGAAGCTTAAAGTAACTGAATTCAATTTACAGTACATCCAATTCTTCAAATGTCGTTTATAATTCTTGTTCCACAGGATTTAGATCTTTGAAATCTCTATTCAAACATGCATTTCCTTATTCAGAGTAATTAAAATAAATATTAAAAACGTATCTTAATAATAGATGACACCGGATGTATTTTACATTGTAACACCTTGAACTTCTATTTTAATCAAACGACTTGCACCTGGAGTAATAAAACGTAAATCAAAGAACGTATTTACTCATCTTCGTATTAATCAACCTTAAGTATCGATATATTTAAACACAAGACATATAGCTCGGAATATATTTTCTCTTGGCAATAATGAAGCTAGAATTAGACTTTGTAACACTTTTCTTGACGAAAGAGGCACTCTTCCGTGTTTCGTGGAACATACGACCAACAAATATTATATTCTATGCTTGGTGATCATTTCCACGGTCACTAATTACGTAGTCACTCACCGACCAGGTGTTATGATTTATGCGCTTTGCGGTACTCGTCTTGACTCAAAAAATTTGCCTCGTTCCCGAATCTCACGAAAAGAAGCGGTAATAAAATCATTATAAAAAATCGCAGTCTTGTGGGGTCCAGCTTAAAAAAGTCGATTAAAAGCCTTGAGAATTAACTCAATTCGTATGCCAGCAGTAAATTGAAACTTCACAAAAACTTGAAGTCTCTTTGAGAAAAGCTATACTTACATACTTATGCAAAGATAATTGAATTTAAGAACGTTGGATCCAAGTTAAAACTGAAAAATTCTATCACCTACAGAGCGAAAAGATACACAATTTTAATATTTCTTCAGTTTTCAGTAAAATGAAGAAATTAAATTTTGAAGAAAGAACTTGAACCTACATCCTTATAATAAATTGTTGAAAAATGCTTCGAGAATGAAATCATTAAGATGGAGTAATAATTAAATAAAATGAAAAATGTTATTTATAAAGCGGATATGAGAAAAGAAGACTCAAATTTGTTTTTCGCCTGCAAGCGACAAGCAAGTCTTGGCAAATTTCCTCGCGATTATGCGTAAGTAATGAGAGAAGTCCCTCAGTCGCACGTAATGACAATATACAATGCGATAATAATTACAACCACGAAGAATCTCCGCAGGGCTCGACAGAGAAAAGATATGAAAGCAAAATAATTTAATAGAAGACCGAGCCACTTGATGTCACCGACGATAATTTCGATGATGATTAGAGGCTTCGAAGATAGACAGATGCAATGAGAAGAATCACATTATCTACTTGCTTTAATCTTTTCAATTTTTCTTCAGTCAGAATATGAAAATAGAATCTAATTTTCTCTATTAGGACGTTCGGATTCTCCGTATATAGAAGTACGAATTTAGTCAATTTAGATTAATTTGCTAGCTCTTGGCTATAAATATTTTTTTACTACTCTCATAGATAAATGTCAATTTGTCGCTTTTTTAAATAGCCATACTATATAACAGTCCTGAAGTGTTCGCATCCATACTATGAAAATGTTATAAATTTACTCCCATTTAATCCCACGAAATTTTGTAAATTGTTTTCCGTGCGCTGTATAGCGCACATATAATATTGCTAATAAATAATAATCAGCATCATTAGAACTGATTTGCTTAATTTATCTACGCAATCGGATGGCAAGTAGTTGTGCACAAATTGAGGGATATTAACAAAACAGTAAATATCTGTGGTTGGTATACGGGAAGCTTTATCATCCGCTCTGTCAGCACATTTGAATGATCGTCCGATTTCAACCTCTGATCCCAAGCACATTGGTTTTGAGTAGCTCGTTACCAGCTCGTTACAAGACGTGTTCCTAGATCAGTGACGAATGGCCGATAAAGCACACTACTATCGAACCAAGTTTTCTGTTCGATCGGCAATTTTAACTGTTATTACACAGCACCAATAACTATCCCTCGAATACCATTCAATTGGAAGATTTATCCATGAAACTACTTCGTATGTTCTCGTACTCAACCATTCCTAAACTCGACAATTATCTAAAATTCAGAGAAATCAGAGAAATTTTTTAAAGTTTACTGAAGAAACTAAAGTTTTGGGAATAAACCATAAAAAAGAAAATGAGCCTCTTTTAAGATTATGGAATGTTCTGACCCTGGCGATTTATTCACACTATTTCAGTATCTATTAGTATATGGAATAGAAGTGGTGTGCTTGAGTCCGAAGATCCTTGAAGGATTCTTCATGCACTCACAATATTTACATGTTACATAGCTTCCACTCTAGAATTAAGACTCTTATGAGACTGTCTATAAAAAGATAAGTAAGAAAGAAAGAAGGAAGTATGTATATAAATTGAAATTATTAGAGAGCAATTTATTATTGCACTAAAAAATGTAATCATTAAGTAATGAAGTATAGTTTTAAAGTCCAAGGATCGTACATATAAAAAGTTCTGATGGTGCATAACTATATTGATAAATCTTGCTTTGGAAAATAAATCAAGTTTGTTGTAAATGTGGTCAAGTCGCATTTCAATCAAGTTCATTTCGCAGTTAGCGAGCTCTCATTTCTTAATAAGAAGAAGTAGAGAATGTAATACGGAAAAGCAACCTGGTTCTCGAAGCGCATTAGGGTCCTCTTCTTAAGATGCATGGTGACTAATATTAATGCGATAATTATCCCGAATGAATCATAATTAATATCTCGGTCCATTATCCAGTGCGAATAACATCCGTTAGTTTATATGCGAGTCATTAAGGGCAACTCAAAACGTTTAGTCGTTGCTGGAACTGAATTCACTTAGTATACCTTTGCTTCCGACCTGAAATTTCAATATCACTTGTATTTATCACTAGCAGAAATTTATCCGGCGTTGTCCGGAATTTTAAGAGATTTTAAGGAATTTCAAAGAATTAAATGTTTCTAGTTATTTCAAGTGTTTAAAAGCAATACAAAAATTAAATTTTAAAATTGAATACCTGAAGATTTAAGTGAAACATATTGTAGCTGAATTCCAGACAGACTTTGATTGAAACTGACGTGTATAGAATAAAAGAAAGTGCTTCTTCGCATTCCGCATCCGCAGAGGATTGCAACCTTGTGAGCTGAAAAGAGCAATTTCCGCCAAGAATAAAGAAACAATCGCGACGGGACGTCTACGTTCGTTCGTCAGGGTTTCCAAGCAGATGTTGGTCTTATGCACTGTGAAATGCATAATTTGTTCTCCATACGACTGATCTAGGATGTGCGAAACGAATTTCTTCTATGTGACGATCATTGAGGACGTCGTCTAAAGGATAAAAACTCAGCAATCTTACAAAAAGGCCTTAATCATTTTCGCAAAAACTATCCAGTTCATAGACCCTGAAAGCTGAAACACATGGAAAAATGATTATTACAATGATTACAATATTCTACAATCTCAGATATAACTTTAAATTTAGGAATTAAAACTAATCTGAAATTATTATTTTCATAACTTCTTCCAAGGCCAGATTTCAACTCTGAATCATTTTTTTTCCCAGGGTGGATGCTAGTAGCCTCTAAATATTTATTTTACTACAAGACTCGTGACCGAGGAGATTATACTTTTACCAATATTTTCATTCATAACCACAGGGTCTTTGGGTCGACCACGTACAAAAATATGCAGGTGAATAAGAAGCGTAGCAAGACAGTAAGGTGGCTGAGGTAATTCATCCTTCCGTGAAGAATTGACAGGTCGATCCATGTTGGCAGGTGTCACACGATCTGCTGCTCTCTGTCTACAAATTCGAACCACAACACAAACATTAATCACGATACCATCTGCGCAATCAAGACCCTTTTCATACATCATTCTGAGTAATAGTTTCCATTATTAAAACCATTTTTTTTGTTTCGAATCCTATCATAAAAAAAGAGGTTGCGATTATATCGAAATCTCGAAGACTCAAGCCACATTCTCTTTTCACCTATTGATTAGATTTGTATTCGCTGTCTGTACTTTAGAATCTAGATCTTAAAATATCAATTTTTGAGAGCATTTTGATTTCTGGAAATCTCAGCATGGCACACAAATGAAAAATGTATAATTCACATTGAATGTTGGATTAAAATGAGACAGAGAGAGTCTAGAAGAGACTGAGAATGGCCTGGACAGCTGAACTCAATCATCGGCTGGAAGACACCTTCCGCTGCTGTCTTCCTGGCAACCTAAAGAGCAGTGGGTACTTCTACATCTTTTGAAGAGGCTCTTTCGAGCGCTAAGTCAAAAGAGAAAAGAGAGATGCTAAGAACAAGAGAGAACCTCAACTAAAAAGAGAAAGAGATCACAAGGCTTCTGTCTTGTATGCGAGAAAATGTACATGTGTACCTGAGCACTTATGTGCGAATACGGTGTACACTCTATACGGTGGGTACATAAATCATGAACGCCAGTAGCCAAGGAATGCGTATAGTATTCATTCGCTACACCAGACAGTTCGTCCAAGATTTCATTTTGAGATCTACCGAAGAGCAATCGAGTCCTATGGGAAACTGTATCTCTTCTCTTAAAAACTCCAGTCACCCATATTGTATAAAATGTTATTAAAAATTCAATGAATGAAGAATTTGTGACAAAAATGATTTACCGGAAGTTCTATTTGGGGTAAAACAACGTTGGAGTTTCACGGCTCTACTCCGTAAAGCCTGCGGCAGATGCGCTGACAAGCAAGAATCATTTTGAAGGCGTCGCTGAACAGATTGCACCAAGGACTGATTGATGCACCCAGTGAACAATCCACAATCCGCACACGTTAGCTTCCCTATTCATCTTCTTCTTGCACTTGGCGCATTAGAACCAATGCCACGAGCATTAGGCCTTCATGGTCTGTACACGAACTACCGCGTTTACGCTAAGATTAAGGCTCTATAGTTTCTTCGGGGTTTCTTCCAAGGGTGTAGGAAAAACTCTGATAACTCACATCGTCACCTGTCTGTTGCAGTTTTCACGCTGTAGTCATCTGAAAAAAAAAAAAACAAAAAAAATATTAAGTCATGTGGAAGAACTCGACAAATTTTTAGATTAACCATTAAGGCTGTTGGGTTCAATTTCTAATCTCATAATTCCATTTCTTCCTTTTATAATATTATATTATAATATTTATTGAGTAAAATGAAGAGGTAGAATTTTGGTGTTAACACTTGGTCCAACATCCTTAATTTAAAAAATTTAATAAGAGAGTCAAATGGAAAAACGGTATCTCAAGAAAACGCTTGACTTTTAGAAAAAGAAAATTTTTAATGTCAAGCTTCAAGAAGATATATAACTTTAGTAACTTTATTCGAATTTTTTTATTAGTACAAACATTCTAATAAATTAGTAGGTAGTGTGATTGACGGGTGTCTTACTTTCCAGACAAGAAATGCTTCGATTATTAATATTCTTCACCATCAGGTATCTTACAATGACACCTACGCGATCAGCGGGGGTTCCACCTTCTCCTCGTGAATCTTTCAAATCTTTGGATCTACCTGTGTGACACCTGACGGCTGAACAAAATCCATCCCATGTGACAGTTAATCGATGGTTGTTTGCACGGCCCCACCGCGAAGGGCGTAAAAAAGTAGCATAAATTCCTCTGATAAATTTCCTCCAAGATCAATAGTCCCTTCTTATTGAGCTACGAACATAGAAAAAATGTTTAAAATAGCTGTAAAGATACAATTATAGATTTTATTTTTCTGAACAATTACTTGAACAAAGTGTCAAAATTAAATGAAAGGTGTTGGATCAAAACTCAAACCTCAAAATTAAATTCCCCGTTTTACTCAACAATTAATAGAACTAAAAATCTTTTCGCTCTGTATCCATTATTCTATTTAAACAATGAGTAGCTATATAGAGCGAAAAAATATCTAATTATAATATTTATCAAGTAGAATGAAGAAATCGAATTTTGAAGTTAGAACTTTGATCCAACACCCTTAATTATTATTATTATTATTATTATTTATTTTTTAATAAATGCTTGGTCTTAACGATTATTTTTTTTTGTAGGGTCGCATGCCTTTCATGCGTACAATGAGCACGGAACAACGATGGCAGGATTTAGCATCACTGCTGTCACTTCCGGGTGGTCCGGATCACTTTGCACATCCAGCACTTCCTGGATATCCAGGACATGGTATAGGCCACAGTCATTACGAGGCACAACGTAATGTATTGCTTCACAATGCTTCTTTGGCACCTCCAGTTGGTGATCTCAACGCTACGAGTCCATACCACAACGTTGGTGAGATATTTTTCCATTTTTATTTCGAGTAGTAAATCAAGATCTCCACTAAAATCTAAGAGAAATTAAAAAATCCAAATTTTCGACCTTGAAAAATTATTTATTTTAAGTATTCCAAGCTAAATTGTAATATAAAAACAATAAGACAAAAATCGAAATGTTATTAACTATATTTGTCAATACATCAAAGTTTAAGGATTTTAGATCAAATTTTTAATCCCAAAATTCTATTTCCTCATTTTACTTTAAAAATATTAGAATTATGTATCTTTTCACTCTCTTTTTCGAAATAATAGTATGTCTATAGAGCAAAAAAATATCTAATTATAATATTTATTGAGTAAAATAAAGAATTCGAATTTTGAGATTAGAAATTGGATCAAACACACTTAATCAAAAATTCAGATTCAAACTTTTAAAACAAAGAAATATTGAAACTATAACATTATAATTCGAGATTCAGCACTATTTCGATTTCGAGTACAATTTCGAATTCTTCCAAATTTAGAATTATAGAAAATTATAATATAGGTCAAATTTAGATTGAAATTCTAAATTATATATCACTTGACGAGACTTGAAACTTTTAATACAAAAATCTTTACTTTTTCCAAATAACGCTCTCTTGTCTGAACTAAACTGCTCACTTATACAGGTGGACCATCGAATTTGGGATCAGCGGTGGCTACATCGATGAACCTAACGAACAGTAGTGAATCAATAGGAGCAGAGAATGGAGCAGCTTATAAGTCCGAGCCAAATGATATGATGTATTACCATGCACCAACCTCCGACACGATCAACCAAACGACCGATGGTTTTCTATCTTCACTTCTCCAAGACGACGAACTCCAATTGATGGACATGAACGATGGTGAGTATTATTTTTGTAATTAAGCATGCTTCTATCTAAACAAATCTCTCTTAGTTTAAGTACTACTCTTCAATAAGGAATCCTAAAAACTACAATTAAAGCCATGCGTCTCATCAAATTATATTTTTATTACAAAAGCAACTTAAATTTAATATCGATTTAATATCACTGAGTGATTAATCTTAGTTCGTACTACGGAATGTAATTGGCATTATCTTTTACTCTTTTTTTTTTTTTTTTTTTTTTTCGTAGAAAGTAACATCTTAACATTCTGAAATGTTCTGTTGGACATTTCTCTCACATTAGAAAAAATATATAGTTTTTGGCTTTACATGTACGTAGATCACTATCGTCATGGACGATTTTTTCAATACTGGTAACAAAATGAAGACTAGCACCTGCTCTTATCATCTTATCGATCTATCTTAGCTATCAAAATTACTGAGTTTTGACAGTTATAGGAACTTTGTCTTAATATCTATAAACCTTCTCTAATATTAATTGAGAGTACGAGCTGCAATTTCGCATTTTTGAGAATTGAACTGAACTAAAAATATAAAAGTAAAAAATAAATGCGCTGATTAAAAAAATTGAAGTAATCACAAAACGTAAAAATGTACTGCTTTGCAAGGGACACGAACCCGTCTACCAGCTTTCTTCTGTTTCGCCACCAGCCTGACCAGCGTCAAAGTCAGATTGTCCAGTCTAAAAAGTAAACGAAAATTTATTAGAATTTAATCTTGCAAAATCCAGAGACAAGTTTTTAAACTTAAGTCCAAAATACTAACCTGTCGGAAATCTCGAGCACCGAAGTTGCTTGACCTTCCAGGTTGGAAGCTGCTTCCACCCTCTCCACCCTCAAGGAAGTCGGGAACAGGTTGTTCCGCTTCTTTAAGAATTCTAACCAGGTCTCCAGCAAGTGGTGAGTCTCTTTCAGGATCAAAGAAGGACGTTGCTCGACCTTTATTGCCCACACGTCCTGTTCGTCCAATCCTATGAACATATATGTCGACGTCCTTGCTGAGATCGTACTGGATAACATGTGTCACCCCTTTAATATCGAGACCTCTTGCACCTACGTCCGTGGAAACCAAAATTTCCATTTTATGTTTCTTAATGTCTCTGAGAGCCTCCTCTCTTTGGCTCTGCAATCTGTCTCCATGAATGCTCGTAGTCGGGTAGCTGTTTTCTGAGAGATATGCTGCTAAGAAATCTGCAGTCTTTTTGGTCTCGACAAAAATGATGGTGATAGCTAAGGAATTGTTTTCCTGTTCCCGTTGAAGAATCTCGACTAGCTTAGGTTTTTTCTGACGCTTAGGAACTTCGTAGAAGTTTTGTTCAACATCCTTATTGGCACCTCCGACGATACCCACGGCGACAAAGGCGTAGTCTGGTTTTAGAAAACGTCCGGCGATTCTCTGAACTTCATCCGGGAAAGTGGCAGAAAACATGAGAGTCTGCCTTTGTTCTTTAGGTACCATCGTCTCATGGTCGACGACCTTCTCCACATCCTTCATGAAACCCATATCCAACATTCTGTCTGCCTCGTCAAGAACTAGGAATCGAATTGAGCCAAGTTGTATGGCTCCTCTCTCAAGGTAGTCGGTAAATCTACCCGCGGTAGCGACAATAATGTGACATCCGTTAAGGAGTCGTTTCTTTTGGTAGCCAACGGATGTGCCTCCGTAAGCCGTTTCTATCTTTAAAACAGAACCATTGGCAAACTTCCTGCATTCGTCAGCGATTTGATTGACCAACTCTCTCGTTGGTGCCATCACCAAAACTTGTGGTTCACAGTGATCTCCATCACAAAACAAGTCATGAGGTTCCGAAAGCAGAGTGTTGATGATTGGGACCATAAAAGCTGCTGTTTTTCCTGATCCTGTTTGCGCGCAAGCCATTAAATCGTGCTTTGCCATTATAATTGGCAACCCATACTTTTGAATGGGTGTAGGCGTCTTGTATCCGCACTTCTTTATATTATCAACCACGAATGGTCTTAGACCGGCTTCATCAAAACTTGTTATTGGTGGCGGCATTTCTTCAGAAACTTTGACTTTTATTTTGTCAAAATCCTTGAAATTAATACCTTCTCCAATTCCAGAATCGAACATCTTTTCCTCGTCCATTTCTGGTTCTGGAGGAATGTAGATTTCTTTGTTGATCGGTTCCTTCTTCTCACCATCGTCATCGTCGCCGAAACCTCCTCGACCACCTCCACCATCGCCAAAATCACGACGACCACCTCGTGAATCATCATCTCCGTCCCTACGGAATCCACCGCCGTCTCTATCACCGCCACGTCCTCGACCACGTCCTCTTCCTCGACCCCGTTCGCCGTCTCTTGGTCTAAAACCACCATCATCTCCGTCTTCATCGCCTCCGTAACCTCCTCCTCCACCATTTCTGTCGCTAATAATGAGAAAAAAAAAACAGATTTGATAAGATTAAGTATTTTATAAAGCATCCAGATTCGAAATTTCCAACTTCCGACTCAATTAAATCTTTAAAGCAGATTTTAGTATAGTCAATCACCTATTAAAGCCACCACGGCCCCTTCCTCTTCGGTCCCCGTCTCTGTTATAAGATCGTTTAAAACCACCATCATCTCCGTCTTCACCGCCTCCATAGCCACCTCCATAGCCACCTCCTCCACCATTTCTGTCGCTGTTAGTAAAAAAAAAAAAAAGATTTGATAAGATTAAGTATTTCATAAAGCTTTTTCGATTCGAAATTTAAAAATTGGAAACTTCAAACTTTTAACTTAATTAAATCTTTGAAACAGTCTTTAGTAGAAATATATATAAACGTATTGTTAAGTCAATCACCTATTGAAGCCACCACGGCCCCTTCCTCTGCGGTCCCCGTCTCTGTTATAAGATGGTTTAAAACCACCATCATCTCCGTCTTCACCGCCTCCATAGCCACCTCCACCATTTCTGTCGCTGTTAGTAAAAAAAAAGATTTGATAAGATTAAGTATTTCATAAAGCTTTTTCGATTCGAAATTTAAAAATTGGAAACTTCAAACTTTTAACTTAATTAAATCTTTGAAACAGTCTTTAGTAGAAATATATATATATAAACGTATTGTTAAGTCAATCACCTATTGAAGCCACCACGGCCCCTTCCTCTTCGGTCCCCGTCTCTGTTATAAGATGGTTTAAAACCACCATCATCTCCGTCTTCATCGCCTCCATAGCCACCTCTTCCACCACTTCTGTCGCTGTTAATCAAAAAACATATTTGATAAGATTAAGTATTTCATAAAGCTTTTTCGATTTGAAATTTTCAAATTGGAAATTTCAAACTTCTGACTCAATTAAATCTTTGAAACAATCTTTAGTAGAAATATATATAAACGTATTGTTAAGTCAATCACCTATTGAAACCACCACGGCCCCTTCCTCTTCGATCCCCATCTCTGTTATAAGATGGTTTGAATCCTCCGTCGTCGTCATCGCCACCGCCATTTCTGTTACTATTAATGAAAAAAAAAAAAAGAAAGGATGTGATAAGATGAAGTATTTCACAGAGCTTCTAGATTTAAAACTTGATAATTGGAAATTTCAAACCTCTAACTTAGCTAAATCTTTAAAGCGTTTCTTACTGTAATTATAAAAGTATTATCAAAATTAATCACCTATTGAAATTACCACGACCTCGACCTCTTCCCCTCCCTCTTCGGTCCCCGTCTCTGTTATAAGGTTCGAAATTTGATAAGAGTAATACAAACTTTGAAACTCTTAAAATCGCAACTTAAATTGATTCTAGAATAAATAAGTAAAAATTCTTATATTACCGATCATATGTGGGTTTAAATCCACCATCGTCATCATCATGGCTAGTAGGTTTGAAGCCACTATCATCGTCAAAATCGTTTGTAGGTCGAAAGCCATCGTCTCCATCGAAGCTATAAATAAATATCAAAATAGCAAATAAATTTATTAAACAGATTTGAATTTCTGAACTATGTAATTCATAATTTTAAATATTAGAAATGAGTTTCCAGGTCTATTTTACCTTGCTGTGGGTTTAAATTCGTTATCATCATTGTTTTTGTTACCGAAATCAATTCGGTCGTCTCGATTTTGTGAATTTACGAAGCCTCGGCCTCGTCCTCCATTGCGGAAACTATCATTTCCATTGTCGTCATTACGTTGGAAACCACGACCCTTTCCCACACGACTAACGTTATCTTCTGCGAACTATTGAAACAAACCGACAATTAAACTATAACTATAAATTGATCATTGTAAGTACATTTTCAACTAGTAGAAAAGTTCTTACCGAAGACGTTTTCGTTGGACCCGAAAAGTCTGCCTCTCCTTCCCAATCACTCATTGTATCTGTTAATTAAAACATTTTATTGATAAAACAGAACTGTAAATCTAAAATTTACTTATTTTATCATTCTTTTGCTCGATTATCATTATACTAGCAGAAATTACTCGGGATTTTACGAGATTTCAATATCTTTCAACATCAAATAGATTTCAGATCTTGAAAGGATTTCGAGATATTTAAAATTATTTTAAGAAATTTCAAGAGCTTTCAAAGAATTCTAAAGGATTTTAATAGTTTTTTTTTAAGTTTTCTAAAAAAGTAGATTAAAAAAGTATTTTTAAAAACATAAAAATTCACGAACTCTTTCAAAACCTTTTTAAAAAATCTCCAAGATAGATTCATAACGTCCTGCAAAATTTGATTTCAATAGGTTTAAAAGTGTGGACGCCTATTCGGAACACACATGCAGACATTTAGCTTCTTACAATATATTGATAACGAAGATTTACTTCTGCCATCTCTAGAAATGTTTATTTAAATTTTTTTAAAGCTAATAGAATGTGTAAGTAATTCTAACGGAAATTCTGATAGCATTTCGAATTTTTAACAATTTCAATTGAACTCTTTCTAATTGTATTTCAATATTTTTAAAATTCATTTTGAAAACTTTAGAATCACTCACTAAGAAAATAATTCTTTTGTTTTTTTTTTAATATTAGAACCAGAATTTAAAAAAAGTTTATTTTGTTTTAAATAAATGTTAAATAATAATTTACTTTTTTAAATAAACAATTAGAATGTTATCATGTAATATCCATATTGGGCTAAGTAATTTTAAACATAATTAGAATAAAATAAAAATGAAGATGAAGACAAAGGAAGATGAATTCTTGGCGAGTTTCATTTGAAACAGTTGAAACTCTTGAACACACAATTTCTCAGAATTTAAATTCTTGTATCAATACCTAGAATACGAAATCTGATACCTACGACATATCAACGTTACTTCCAAAATTAAACATATTTGTAGAATATTTTTACCCCGAGAAAAAGAATTGCAATTCAAAACTAAAAAAAATCATAAAAAAAAACAAAGCGTCGTAATTTCTAATTGAATTACTAATTCGTAATCGCTCAAACATGGTTGAAATTTATTTTGTAAGAATTTAAGGGCAATCTGAATAAGTTCACAGGGTAATTATCATAAGCCCTTAATAATGCTACTACACAACCGTATCACTGTGATAGAATAACGATAACCAATGAAATTTAATATTTCACGTAAGGATTTCTCAGCATGAGCGACGCACATGTACCGGCAAATATGCCGCGTCTATTGCAATGCTGCACGTGGACTATGCAAAATAAAAATGGTTACTTGCCTTCGAAGCTTTATTTTCGTTAGATGAAAAGACCGGCTACGAATACAAGTTGTAAAATCTTGAATATCGTCTGGTACTAAAGAAACTTAGCAAACAGCCGATGAATTATCTTCAACTTCTAAAAATTCGCGTCCACAAATATACAACTCACCAACTTGCACGAAGTCGCAGCACAAAGTAAACTGAAATTAGGCAAGAGTCGATCAGAAAGTGAAAGGGACAAAGAAGCCAAAGAAGAAGGGGTCGCGGTTAGAACACTATTGGCTGTGGAGACGGTGGGCGTCACGTGATTTATATTCACTGCGCGCGCATCATTTTCGGCTTACCGTTGGAGAAATTCTCCCATTGGTCAAAATTTTACGCGCGCGATTCAAAATAGAATTAATTTGTAAAATTTTGACCAATGGGAGAATTTCTTCAGCGATAACCTGAAATGATGCGCGCGCTGGCGCCTCGTTTGGCAGCAGTGTCTATATTCCTCACCGGATATTCTAATGCGCATGCTCCTCGAAAGCCGGTTCGCGCTAAATTCCATGCCGTGTAGAGTTATTTCGCGATATAATTTTTGATTTAGAAACAAAAATAAGACTACGACCGTCTATTGCTTATACTCTACCATGACGATGCATTATTTATATTCTTCTCGCTTAACTCGTCCTGAAACATCATTAAATTCATCGTGATTTGATCTTTATAAAAATTGAAACTAACTTCAGGTATATTAAAAGCCCGCCAAAAAGGTATATCGAATTGACGACATACACATACTTCAGGTTTGCAAAGAACAGGGCCGTAAGGAGAATGGGTGCTTTTTATTAATAGATATTATATTAAAAATTTTTATTTTAATAAAAAAATTTATGGCATGGAATAATTAGATTTTTTTAATAATTTAGGTTTATTTTTTTTTAGTCATTATAATGCAATACATATATTTTTTTCTTTTTTGAACTAGAAGTTTGTCTATAAAGTGAAAAAAACTCTTAAATAAATTATTTTAATTAAAATAATAAAAATAAAAATATTTCTAAATGAAAATGTTCCAAGTCTTTCAAAAACATTCAAATTCTGTTTTGTAGTGCTCATAAAATAACAGAAATGCGATAAATTTAGATTAGAGTGACCTTTGCCTCTTTTTTTCCATAAATTCCAAAAGACTGTTTCAAGTGTCCAGTGTCACGTATACGCAAAGGGGCTCTGATATAATAAAGCTTTCCTTCTCCTCTGCTGGGTCGTAAAGTGTTCCGTATTAGAAACATAACACACATGTTCTATATCTCTGACAGTTTATATGACTTGAGAAATTTTTTTCTGAGTTTCGAAAATAAATCACTTTTAACATTTATGAGACGAACGTTCTTATTTACAAAATAAATCAACATTGAAATTGTTAAATTCTGTTCTTATACAACACATGGCAGAGTCATAAAGTTTATAAAAATCTAAAGTTTAAATAATAATTTAAGGAATTTTAAAAGATTTAGAAGGATCTTAAGAGATTTTATATTGTTTTAAACAATTTCAATGGATTTCAATAGATTTTATAAGTCTTTAAAACATTTTAAATGATTTCAAAGAATTTCATGATATTTGATTTTAATGAATTTCAAGAATTGCAATATTTTTGAAACTATTTCAAAAGATTAAAATGATTTCAAGGAATTACGAGTGATTCTGAGGAATTTAAAACTTTTTGATAAGGATTTTAAAATTAAAAAGATTTCTAGGGATTTAAAAAATGTGCAAAAAAAATTACCATCAGAGAAAATTTCAGCTCATTAAGATTTATATATATTAATGGCAGACTGATGAAATAAAACCTGTTTATCCGTTTCCTGGTTCTGCGGGCATAAATTAACATTTGCGGTAATGGCGGATGAGTAATCAAAGATAACCAACGGTGAACAATTGTGTGCTAGGACAACTTTCGCTAAATATTTTCAAGGTCTGTTAACAGTGCCTATTATTACTTCATATATATCAGTTATGATCAGTTATCTGATCTCTAACTTACCGGCATTTTTCCTTGTACCATTTCTACATTATTGAGATATTGGATTGAAAATTTCAAAAATTAAAGAAAATATACTAAGGTACGTTTATCTGATCCAGATGGACAGATGAACAGCAATTCAAGATTTTATATAAAACAAATTTAATGATACTAATAATTAAATTTATTACATTATCAGTGACTATATAATTTCAAGAATTACGACATGTGCAACATTTGTTGATACCAGGTGAGGATTTTTCTGTTTGGATTAACGCTTAAATTATAGATTATTCATGCGTATATTGAGCATTAGTGACACATTTTTCGACATGTAAACTTCGTTCTTTCGACATATGTAATCATTTTTTCTGAAAAAAGACTATGTACTTCGATTACTTGAAAAGGAGTCCAATCCACCTTTTTTCGTGCGCTATCATCGAACCGTTATCTACGTAATATGCATTATAAAATTCTGCATGTATATGAAAGCACACACGTCTCGGGACATGTGCGCTGTAAAGAGTAAGAAAAAGAAGATGAGGAACAAAAAGAAGAAAAAAATGCAGTTTCGTCACGGCCATGAACGGGACAGAGATAGAACCAGTTTCTAGTATCGTGGTGTCATGAAGTTTTGTAATGCGATATATTCTTCACGCTGGATATTTATCGCAGTTCACATTCGATTGTCATACGGGCGGAGAGCCTCTGAGAGGCTTATTTACAAAAGAAGAAAAAATTTCCACTGTCGACGATGTATTCAAAACATTAAGCAATAATGAGTGATAAAACAGTGCTTGTGTATTTTGGAAAAAGTGTTATAGAGATTATTCTCATGACTTGGCAAAAAAAATGAAGTAGCACTCTCTGAATGAAAAATTTCGTAAATGTAGAATAAGATTCAATCAATGGATTACGATTGAAACGCGAATTCAACTATAAACTATAAACGAATTCGGATCGACCTCGCGACTCCGAGGATTTGGTGCAACGATCGGACTCGATTAAACTCAATTAAGCGACAATATAAGCAAGAGTTTGAAAAAATCCTATAAATATTCATAAAGTGACTCGTCAATTTTTCTATATGTACATTGTTTTTATTAGGCATACTTAATTAAACCGTAGCGAACTCAACATGCTCGTATTGTCGAAGATGTTAGTGTGCGAGAGTAGCCGAACGTTTTTGAAATATGCAAGGACTTTAAACACCTCACGTGTTGCTGATAATCATCTGGTATGTTTACTTTGCTAAACTATCTGAAACTCTACAACAACGGAGGGAATGGGACTCGACATATCCATAGCATTTAATCGTCTCAATGGTAAAATACAGATATAATAATTTGCGATATTTTTATTCATATTTTCTGAGAATATATAATATCATATCAGAATTCTATACGAGTGCTAATAAATGTTACAACGCAAATATAACATATGTTGCGTGGATTTTTTATTGCACTAAAAGTTCTTACTCGAGATAACATTTATTAGAATGATAACAAACACGGGTAATTGACTGATTTCTTGCAAACTCACAAAATATAGATACAACAAAACGGTTAGAAAGTAATTGAAGTGGCGTGTTGCTATCAGATTATGATGTTACGTCGATAGTATAATTATAGTAATATTTAAAAACTTATCGTTTATCTGCATCTCGTAACGTTGGGGAAATTTATCGTATATCTTTCAGTAAAACAGTGTGTTTTGTAATAGTTTATGATTAAGGGAGAGATTTAAATGATTACCAGAGATTCAGCAATGATTAAAAAATTATTGATCGAGTTCATTTCTTATCATCAACAAGGCATTTTTTCAATATTGTGTGTGTTTCGAATACGCCTCCACACCCATGAGGCTATCAGAATCAAATTTTGCAAGACGTTATAAATTACTTAGTTTCCATGAAATCCCTTGAAATTCTTTAAAGTCACTTGAAACCTCTTAAAATCCCGGACAACGCCGGGAAGTTGAAAATAAACATAAGATTGGGATTTAAAAAGTGCATGTTTGACCTACTCTTGTGTTCAAAAGGCCCAGAACTGACGCATAAGAAACGTGATGAGTAAGGTGAATAATAGAGAATTATAGTAACGACTAAGGCGACAAAACCGGACTATGATGATACACACGTGTTTGCTCGTGTATGAAAGCAACTTTTGTACATATGCACGTGTACAAGTTGTATATTAAGAGTGACTCAGTCTCTTCTTATACCATTGCATCTCGTTCGTGGATCGTAATAATAGCATGAAATTGATTCATCCGTCTGAAAGCGGAATGCGCTTTCCAGAATTACATATAACTTACAAATTTTCTACAAATTAATTAAATCAGATCGAAAAATGTCAAAAAAAGCTTTTCTACAAGAGTTACTCTTAATTTCGGAAATTTTTCCCTTATAAAGGTTCATCGTAGATATAACAAAAAATATGTTTACCAGTTGATTATTTTAAATAGTGAAGTAATTACTTATTACCTTTTGATTTAAATTTATGATAATATACCGTATATTTAAATTTCCTGTAATGCCGTTTCAATGATAATCAATCGATTCTCATCTGCTAGTGTCACGTAATTTTTTCTTATTTTCTTGTGACCTTTCTTGAGATTGTCATAAAAAAATTCATTATTTGAACTATTCTTGTGCTAGGTCAAGAAAAAAGTATCCTCTAACATTTTTTCTGTAACGGAAACATAAATCGTCCCCCTCTCTACGACTGCAGTCCCTCTGGGGACTCTAATCACAAATAGGGCTCTGACCCATCTCTGGCCACAGCATCCCTTGTGCGGGGGAGTCAGTCCTTTTGAAAAGATATTTAATTCTAATAAATTTTTATTAAAATGGAGAATTTAATTTTGAGATTAAAATTTGGATCCAACACCCTTAAACCAATTACTTCTATATATTATCAAGATATATAACTATATAATGCAATTATTATTATATTACAGTGGATTAATCGCATTTGCGTAAAATTTTCTTAGTTAATTTGGTTAAATGATTGACCCATAATGTTATTTACAATGATGATGTTTAAGTATATGATTGTCTTATATGATAATATAATGATGCCAAGATAAGATTATCATGAAGAAATTTTCGAGGAAATTTTGATTAGTTTAAAATTCAGAACCGTTTAATAACTTGAAGAACTTCGCAATGCGGACGTAAAGTTGCAACAACTTGATTAGTTCATATGGTAATTACCACATGCTATTAACATATATGAATGAAATGGATTAATCGAAAGTTGAAAATATTAAGTATTTGTCATTTCATTTTAATGTGTCATATCAGATACGGTTTATCCAAAGTTAGTACTGGTCACGAGACTTGAAATTCTATCGAGCGACATTATAGATATGATTTATATCTTTGCTAAAAACAATCTACCGCGAGAATAAAGCTCTAAAATGAAGAATCGTCTCTCAAATACATTAAAAATTCAGTTTCGTACAAGACACCGATAAAAAATATCAAACAAACAAAAAATTATAATTTGACACGTGTATTTATTCAATAAGATATGCTTTGCACTTGAATTTGACACAGTGATATCCCACATTAATTATTTTAATTTATAATACGATAAAAGAATTACATTAGAAAACAAAAAAGACTTAAGCTTTTTTCTTTAGACAAATTTCTAAAGTAAATTTTGAGGAAATTAGCTTTTCATCGAGTTATTTAACGATTGTGATAAAAACATGTACTCATTCGAGTGTTGAATTGCAATTCCTGAGATCATAGTTCTCTTGGGCGTGATTGTGTACAGCAACTCTTGGTAATTGAAAGCAAGATTAATAATAGAGTCTATGCCATTCATTAATATGTCAATCGTCCAATCAATAAATCTAATTTTCTCTATTAATGCATCGTTATTAATACTTCGAACAATGAAATAATTATTCTTTACACATACATTTGACATCATAGAAATTTAAAGCTTTTTCTCTCGCGCCTTATTTTCACCCTCGTCATTGTATAAACTGTCTCGAAAAAATTCGAGTGTTTTTCTTTAATTCATCTTGACTTTGATAAATTGCGAACTCAAAAAGTTGCGCTATTTATATAATCTAGAACGCGTGGAAATTGCAAAGCGCGAATTTTTAGATAAAAAGTGTGCTCAGTTCTTTAAAAATTAGGTCTTACGATTAAAAGATATCTTCAAGATATAATCTGCAATATAAATATATTAGCTTAACCTTTGATTTCAAATTCCAAGATTTTACGATCTGATTCAACTGAATAAAATTTCGCACACTAATTATATTGGGTTCCTTTAACAATTTTATTCAGCTCCAGCATATGTTGCTTATATAATAACCAAACTACTTCTTTGATTAAACAAAACTTTTGTTATTCAAACAAGATATCTTCCGAGTGATATGAGCCTTGTATCACTTTCCCCACCAGCATAAAAATCCAAACTAAAGGAGTGGTATGTTTTTGGTATCAGGAAATTGATTACATTTGAGAAATATAACGTGTGGAGCTGATATGCATAATAACATAATAAAGTGGACTGTCCCGTAGATTTGTAATCGTCCAATAAAGTAGGGAAAAGTAAATCGAGTCGCCAGCCTCTTGAGGCAAGTGGTTACGCCCAGTACGAGTTCGCCTTGTCTATCCGAATCACACTTTAGTTATGTTTAAGCCGCGCTCGCGCGAATATATGCTTTTCCGGTTGCACCGCGAAGAAGAAGTACTTTAATAAACACTCAGTGAAGTGTATTCAATCATGACTCAGTTCGGAATAAAAAACTCGTCTCGGATAAAATCTATTGCTCATAAATTACTAATTTGTCATAAATAACTCAAAAAAGACTCCATGTGCATCCAAGAAAGCCTCATTTGCACAAATTTTCAAAAACAAATATGAGAAAAGATAACTCTCTAAAAATGAACTCGAACTTGAATGAAGTAATGTTGATTTGAGTGTATCACAATGTACCGTGTTTGTTATCATCTCTTCCTGAGGTGTAACCACTGCAGTTTGTATGAGACACAATAATTTGAAGTCGACGTATTGCAGTGCATGAGTACTTTCGGAATTTTTTAGACAATGTCAAGTGCGGTACTGATCATTCACAATGTGTTAATTTCTGCATTCAAATGGCTACAGTTTTAATAAACTGCCTAATCGGAGTGACTCTTGATGGATAAGAGACTATTTTAATTAGTAAACGCGTTATCCTATGGAGAATAATAAACACCGGTGTATGATGCCGGTACACTTCTGGAAAATATTGTGAAAGAGAGAAAGGAAACATCTGGCAAACTGGAGGCGCTAAATGCCTCGGTAGTGCCTGAAAAGGCTTTAACTTCCCTTTTCACGTACATGCATTGCTACACTCATTACAGCATATATTACACCGCCAAGATTCTGGATATTTAGCCCCCTCGAAAACGTGAAAATTTTTGAAAAGCTGAAAGAACAGTTATTAAGCGGGAAACTCGAATGGCGACCATGGGAGTCATCGTGTACATACCAAGTACGTAAGATGGTTTAGAAGCTGTAATGAACAATCTTCATGATCACAATCGTCTTTCTTCTTATTTCCAATCTGTTTTGAAAGTTCTTATCTGTTATTCAATTCATCGATCAGACGAGAAACAAAATAAAAAGCCTGGTTCAATCTATGCGCGTTATTCGAAAGAAATATATTTCTCCACAAATCGCCAAGTCATATAAAATTTCTACGCGTTCAAGTAGCATTGCTGTCGACGTATTTGTCGACCCTGACTTACGACCAACAAACGCGAAAACATAATTGATGGTCGACGTTTTTTCTCCGGTCAACCTACAAGTCAAGTAGAACCTGATAGTCCTTTGATAATTTAAACTATTTCCTTTCAAGCTGAATTTTCTCACAATTTCGCCTGTTTGAATAACAAGTGAATAATCGTGTAAATCTCGCCTTCAATACAGAATTTTATTACATCAAATATAAACAAGAGAGATTATAGTTCTAACTATAACTGATTTTGGCTTCAGTAATACATTTACGATATTTGCTCAAGACTATAAATTTCGATAGAAATTACCTTCGTTTATTGCCCTAAACTTTGTATTAAACAATATTGTTAATTTATCTCAACATAAAACCTAATCAAATACATTCTAAAGTACATCTGCACTTGAACATAGAAGTTGTAGCTAATTTAGGAATATTTTTGACATGTTAAAGTCCGAACCTACGCGACCTAACGCGCTTCTTTTACCGATAACGTTATCACATCGTCAAACGGAAAGTCATGCTGACTCACAAAAAAATTTAACACAAGCTGGTTGCCATTCGCAATTCTTCCCGACCGTCATTCTCGAGAACGAGGTCAATCGAAAGTGCAATTAGCCTTATCGACTCTTTTGTCCATAAGAATAACAACAAAAAATTATTTCGCAATGAAAACCCAAACCGCCTAAGCATCATTTTTCAATATAGGATCGCCTTCCTTATTAAAAGATTAATGATACTGTAGAGTGTCGATTTATTTTTATGTATTTGTTCTTGGACACTAAAAAAATGGTTCTAAGAAGATTGAATCTTGATCCAAGTTCTAACTTCAAAATTTGAATTCTTTTTGCTAAAATCGATCTTCAATCTTTTATTATCAACTTGTAAAAATAAACGATTAGCAGAGCTACTTTTAAACCTGTTTGTTTTTCACCTCAAAAAATTAATTTACAGATTTTTGTAGTATAACAAAATACTAAAAGCAAAAGTGAAAATTGAAGCATAGTTCGGAATACAAATTATATTCTTGGATCTCAACATAACTTGTTTACCTTATGACTTTTGTGATAGCTGATAAATTACATAACTATAAATACGTGATGAGTTACGAAAAAGTAAACATTTCATATTAGCTTCAATTTTTCTACAAACATAAATTTTACTTAAATATTTCGTCAATGTGTAAATATTGCGATAAATAAAAACGCGAATAAAGAGTCGTTTTATTGAAATTAGTGCACTCAATCCGAAACTACAAACGAAAAGGTTTTATCACATCAGAATTTTTCTCTAAGAATGAAATCTACAATGAATAAATTCTAACAAATGGTTTATACATTCGACAATAAATTCTAATTTTATATGTTGTGTAAATAAAGAAAAAGAATGTCGCAAAAGGTACTATTGGAACCTGAATCCAGTCACGTACGATCAGAGCTAGCGTCACTGACTATTTCTCGGAATGTCATATCAGCACATTCGTATGTCATAAATTTTTCCCTACTCTCAGTGAAGATGATGTAAAAAATTCTGCCATTTCTGTTTATTGCAAACTAAAATAATTTATCCGGTGGTAAGAATTTAACAATAAAAATGACGAAATTTACAAGACACTTCGTTCGGAATTTCCTCTTTTGTTACGAAAGAGGACTTAAGTCTTCTTTTGTGATATGTTTGAACAAAATGTAGCTCTTTAAATAAAAATAATACGAAATACTCTCAGTTTGACTAGAAGTCTCTCCCCTAAAAAAGGAAGCTTCCTATGTACACTACTCGTTTTTGAAATAGAAGTTTATCTATAGTAAAAAAATATTTGATTTGAATACTTTTTGTACAAAACCAAGAATTTGAAGTCTAATCTTAAAATTCATATTATGCAAAAAGTATTAAAACACAAATCTTATTTACTGCTCCATAACGGTTAATATTGCTCTATTTAAGTAAGTGGCCCGTTAAATTGCCGTAGTTTGATTTCTTATCCAGTTTAGAGTATGTCTGTTTATGAATCTTAATTAACACTTGTCAGGAAAAGCTTAAAAATCTAATCTAATAAAATACTGTTTTCGTTTTCAGGCATGTACACCATGCGAATGCTGGACAATAGCAGTAACAATGCTTCTGGTCCAACTGGAGCTGCTGCACTTCCTGGGGTACAGGCAGGTGGTACAACACCATCGGCTGGAGTAACCACCCTACCCTGTGTGACGGATGAGAGGATGGATGCTTCCAGTGATAGTGCTGTAAGCAGCATGGGGAGTGAACGAGTTGGATCTGTTTCTGATGGCGAGTGGATGGAAACCGGATCAAATTCTAGCCATACTCAAGCCGATTCTCACTATTCTATGGATTATGCTAGGTAATTTCACGCTAGGTTATCAAGTAACATTCCGTTTAATCCACCTCCTGATGCTGACAATATTTTTCTTTACCTTCCTTCCCTCCAACTAAAGTTCAACCTATTTCTTCAAAGACTCTGAAAAGAAATCCTCAAAACGTCTATCATTTTCACTCGTTTCTACATCAACATATTTTCAGCTAATCCAATATCATAAATAACTTGCAACATTCCTTGAGATAAGAGCTTTTTCCATAAAATATTATAGTATTATAGTATTATAGTATTATAGTATTATTTATACCTGTCAAATATAAATATTTGTTAAAACTCATCAAGAAATGTTACTTTTCCTGCTTTTAAAATTCTCTTACTCAATGAGTCAACTTTTTCCAGCAAATATCAAATGCCATACGATTGCAGATATGGGAGGAATGACAATTCTCCTCGCTGTCAAGCTGACCGAAGCATGGCTCCAGTTGGACGGAAGAAGTGGATCGCTCAGCGATACTTCGAGGAACAGGGAACCGGTCAGTATTCAGATAACCGATAAGATTGAAAACGGTGGAAGAAATAAGATGCAAAATTAACTTACTGAATTTTCTTGTTTGTTTTAAACAGGATCATCTCCTGGTGCCACTGCACATCCGAGTACACCGATGAAATACGAATACGACGCCCAAACTGTTGCTTCTGGTGCTCCTGGAAATGCTTACTCTGGTCCAATAGAAGGAGCCGCAGGTCCTCAGAATGAAATTAAATACAGTTGCAGTGTCGACTTTTCACGTCATCAATCTGGTAAGAGAAAGACTTTTTATTATTTATTCTATGAAAACAAATATAAATGACATCACATCTCTTAAATTAATTATATTTCCTTTTGCAGGACGATCGGCAATTGAACACATTCACCATAATCACACATACCATCTTCCAGCAGAAAGTTCTGGATCTTTACAACGTCCTTTGTCACGTGATAAGAAAGGTAATTAAGTTCTTATTTGTAAGAATATTAATTATAGATAAATCAATTCTGTAATCTTAAATGACTTTGCTGTTTTGAAACTCATTTTACTGATCAAACATCAAACAATAAATTCGAATATTTTCTCATAGAAGAAAGGCAATTTACACTGTAGTCTTTACTATCACTCTTATCAGGAATGTAAATATTGATCAATATTAATTTAATGTATGTGAAATTTCAGCGCGTAAGAGTGAGACAGAAGAGCATCTAACCAGAGATGAAAAACGTGCTCGAGCTTTGAATGTACCTATTGCAGTACACGACATTATCAACTTGCCAATGGACGAGTTTAATGAACGTCTCAGCAAGTATGATCTTAGCGAAGCCCAACTTTCCTTGATTCGTGACATCAGAAGACGAGGAAAGAACAAGGTCGCAGCACAAAACTGTCGCAAACGCAAACTCGATCAGATCATCAGTCTCGCTGATCAAGTTAAAGAAATGCGCGACCGCAAAATGAGACTTATTCGGGAAAGAGATTTCATGCTGATGGAAAGACAGCGTGTCAAAGACAAATTTAGTCAACTTTACCGTCACGTTTTCCAGGTTTGTTGATAATTATCTTGCCATACTAGATTTTATGTCGACTGAAAGGCTAATCACGATCAATTTTGATGTATACCTGCATTCAAGAATTCAATGAATGTAAAAGAGCTCAAAAGAATACGAAATAATTTAAAAGAATTCAAAAGAAATCAAAAGATGTTGAAGTTGAGAGCGTATTCTAGAGAAGTATTCTTTTGTGAAATATAAGTATTCCCACAGAGCGAAAAAAGGTTTAATTTTAATCATTTTTGAAAAAACGAAAAATTCGAAATCTAATCTCAAATTAAAGATTTTCGTTTTACGCAAAAAATATTAAAATTTAACATTTTTTCGCTCTACACTTATACCTACTTCATTTAAAAAACGAGTGCAGCTATTGAGCGAAAAAATATATAATTGTAATATTTATGAAGTTAACTGAATAAATCGATTTTGAGATTAGAATTTGGATCCAACACCCTTAAAGATGGAAAAAGATAATAAAAAAGCTAAAAAAAAAAAAAAAAAACTTTTAAAATTACAGTCTCTGCGAGACCCAGACGGCAACCCATACAACTCTTACGAGTATACCCTTCAGCAGACAGCGGACGGAAATATACTTCTGATTCGTAGAAACCAGACGAATCCTCATCACTCTCGCACCTCAACGATGGATCCGAAATCGAAGCCCGATACTGAGCACAAGGAGTGAACCCTCCATAATCCTATACTCCAAAGAGATTGATAATCAGGAGAAGTCCAAACATGCTGTTTACAGCATAATCGCTCGTCCTTGACGTCATGAATTTCATCACGCAGCGCAGGGGATATTTATTTTAAGAATCATAACTCTTAACGAAAAATAAAGTGCATTGCTTTTGACTTTACCCCTGTACGCGATGACAATATGCGAGAGTCAACGAGTTCTGCTAGATCAAAACTAGCAAAATACCTTTCCAAGCTCGATAATACTGTGGTTGTAACCATCGAAGATATCCAGGAGGAAGAGTGGTTGCAAAATATTTAGCTTATATGAATGACACCATGATTTTTATTTTATAAAAGTAAAAAAGCCTTCGCAATTTTTCAAATAAAAAGTTCCTGCTTTGGATATATCTATCCTTGCTTAGAAGTTCTTGTATAATTTCGTTTTGCAGAATTTAGTTTATATCTCATTCGAATAAGATTGAGATTTTAAGTTTATAAGAACTTCGCGATGGAAAAAGAAGAATGAGGTGAAAGTGTCTGACATGAATCAGAAATGTGCAGTAATTTTTCTGGAAGTGTGTAGTGTAACCGTAAGCGCTTCTATTTTCTTCCTCTTAACCAGAACTCTTCTTCCTGTCTCGTATCTAAACTATGCTCCTAGTGATTTGTCTTGCAGGTGTGAATTTTCTGCGAAAATTCTAACACCGCGTTAAAGAGTTTTTTACTCTTGTAAAAAGAAGGAAACGATTTTGTCGTGTTTCAATGCAATTGTAGAATTTGTGTTTTTTGTCTGTCACAATTGCATTAAAATGCGACTATTAAGCATTAATTAAAATTTAATTACGACTATAAAAACTGCTACATTCGCATAATTGTTGCATAAAGTTACTCTTAGTGCAAATAATCCTTCGACTCAGATTGGAAAAAAAATCTGAAGAGTGCGGACTGTTACAAGATAACCTTTTGTACTCTGTTTTAAATAGTGTATACCAATGTGAAGGGCTGCTTATAATATAAAGTGAACGGAAACCAGATGATTTTCGTATCGTGCGTATATTGAAGGGAAAGTAGAGATCGTTCAAGTAGTACGTAAAGCTTAAAACTCCAGTATTGTTAAAATATAAGAGAAAAACTGGTGAAGAATCAAAATTGAGAGGAAGATTGCAATACATAATACTTGAACGACCTCATTCGAAGCGTTTGTTTTTGTTTGATAAAAGGCAAATGCTTGAGTTATTGCCTGAAAACTTTTAATACAAGAAAAATATATTTTAATTGGTACCACGTTTCGAAATGTTACTTTAAACATTACTTCAGACATCGGTAAACTCAGGCAAGATACTAACGTTACGTAATATAAAAATAAGACTAGAAACTAATGCAACAATGTGAATATATTTACTGCAATTCGCTGTACTGCAACAATATTAATAATAGTATTGATATTGCGATATATGAACAAACATAGTAAATAAACATATTTTTTTAAAATAAACAGACGAGAATCGTTCAGGTATTTCACATTTGCCTTTTTATGTATATATCGACTTAGGTAGTATAATTTTCTATAAATAATACACATGTATAAATGCGAATAATTCATACGTACAAAGAAATATTACGTACGTGCGAAAATTATGAAAAATAATTATATGTTATGAAGTAATGAAGAAAAGAGGAGAGATGCAGCTTCAGCTGACACTTAAGTAATCTGCCATTTTTTAAGGTTTACATTCACAATTGTATTCATACACTGGGTGTAGGATGCCTTTTGCGTATCGTACTCAACGAGCAGAGATCTTGCTGTTGAAAATTCTATGTAATACGAATTAGCTTGTTTCGATATCAAGGATGTCTGTTCGTCTGTTGTATATTTTAACATAATTTTTATCTACTTGCCCAAAAAATTTTAGATCTCCACGCGTCATTAAATTTCTATATTGTATAAACAAACTTCAAATAAATTTCTGGGGAAAAGTACCTGGCACTTATTTTCATGCTTTTTCAAACATTTACTAGTTTCGACTAGAAATTTTAGTACAGAAATTTTCCAATAAATTAAGAGTGTTGGATTCATTTTACTCAACGAATAAAACACGAAATACTTCGTGGAATAAAAGTAATAAAAGAAATTGGGTATCTTTTCACTTTGTAGGCGAACTCTTTTATGAAATAGAATAGAAGTATGCCTCTAGAGCAAAAAAACGTTTACTTTTAACACTTGTGTAAAATAAAAAATTCGAAATCTAATCTCGAAATTCCGTCTCTTTTTACAATAAAAATATAAAAACTAGGAACTTCTTCGTTGCGCTATTTAAAAATTGAGTTACCGCTACAGAGAAAAAAAATATCTAATTATAATATTTGTCGAATAAAAGGAGAAAATCGAATTTTGAGGTTCCTTAAACTTATGCAAAGGCAAAATTAATTGCAAAATACCTATAAGTTTTTCCATAGAAAATAATGAGAAGGTTATTTAACAATTTTCTTTTTTTCTTTTTCTTTTATATGACACAAATTTATCAATTGGATTCAAACTCGAAATTTTGAGGGCAAATTTAGAGTTTTTTGGTAGCACAAAAAGAAAAGAAGGTTTGAGCAAAATCCGCTTACTCACCATTTTTTCGAAAAGTCACTTTCGTACTTGAAAATTGGCTCGAAAATTGTATAAATGGTGTGGAATGGTGTGCGAATGTGGATGGTGGGAAGGTGGAAGTGGAGTGGAACCAAACGGGGCGCCAGCGCGCGCATCATTTCAGGTTACCGCTGGAGAAATTCTCCCATTGGTCAAAATTTTATGCGCGCGATTCAAAATGGAATTAATTTGTAATTCTTGAAATAAAATAAAATAATAATTATAAATTGTATATATTTGTTTTAATTTGCATAATTTTAAGTTTTAGTTGATTATTATTAAAAATTAGGCGAATATTTGACAAATAACCATTTTTTTGTCTGTTTAAATCCAGACAAAAAAATGGTTATTTGTCAAATATTCGCTTAATTTTTAATAATTATTAATTAAAACCTAAAATTATGCAAATTAAAACAAATCTATACAATTTATAATTATTATTTTAAATTTTTTCAAGAATTACAAATTAATTCTATTTTAAATCGCGCGCGTAAAATTTTGATCAATGGAAGAATTTCTCCAACGGTAAGCCGAAAAATGATGCGCGCGCTGGCGCCCCGTTTGAAAGAGTGATTTGGAAGACAGTCAAACATGGCTACCATCTGGTGACGTTTGTTCTCCTCGTGGATTTCAAATGATATTAAAAACATCTGGTGACGTTTTAACTTATTTCTTACGATAGTTATTTCCAAAAGTTTTCTGATACTGTGTTTAAAAAGTGTAATTCAAGATGATGAACATGTGGAAAGTGCGAGAGCTCATGGACAAGGCGTAAGTTTGTAACAAGTTAATCTAACCTTGCTTTTGCTCTTTTTCGGTTTTACCCATTTCGTTTCTACGGAAAACAGAATTTATCACAAATATTCTTGTTTGTCTTCACAGTTTTTTTACGAATAACATCTGTGAATTCATTTGAATATCCGAAAATTTGACAGTCGCAGTAATCAATTTGAGATGTACACGAAAAAAGTGTAATACTGGTGTAAAACGGTATTCCTGGGTGTAATAAAATGTATGTCTAATCTCATTATTGACGAAGCCGATCATTTCTGATTACAATTCTATATTTCAAAGCAAAAAGAGTTCTAGAATCTTCAAGTTTGTATTCAATATACTAATAATCAAAACCACTTGTTTTGTTATGTAAACTCAACAGTTTTTGTATTAAAGACTGATGTTTCTATTATTTTAAATTACGTATATTGCTTTTGACTATATACACTTCATGATTTACACTTTTATCTGATTTATACTCCATACGTATGCTACTTAATTTACATTTTGTTGGAGACTAGTATGAGTTTTTCTCATATGATATAGCAAAGTTTCAAAACTAAAGTTTAATTATTAAAAGTTTATATTATACATTAATTAATTAAGGGAGATGATTTATTTCAACTTCTATCAAATAAAATATTTTCAAGTGTATGTTGATTTCTTGACGAAATATCAAATATCTTTATTTCTCATTCATATAATACTTATTTTAAATTAATTTCTTTATAATAATTTTTCTACATATGCTAGCAAAGCCAAAGCCCAAACTAAAATGATATAATTTGAAGGTTTTGAATTTTGTAATGTACTCTGAATAAATAATTCAGTACATAATATATTATTCATCAAACGTAATCTCGTTTAAGCAAGAAATCTACGTAGAAAATTTTTAATAGGCTAACATAGCTCTCCGTTAATGATATCATACTGATACTCTTATACTTTAAATTATTTATAAGTCCTATATAAATTTACGTATAGTAAATCAGTCCCGTACAGTGATTGAAGGAAGAAAATTGGCAATCGAACGAGACATGGTGTTTTTTTTTCGTTCAGATTAGGTCATGGTCATCTGTCTGCTGAGAGGCAATTGACTACAGTTTATGTTTACGCAATAGCAGGCGAAAAGGTATGCGTCAATTAAGTAGTGCACCAAATATCTAAAACTAGTTTACTTAATAGTCGCATACGACATGGAAAATTTCTGGTTATTTTCACTATTGAAATTTCTTAAAATCTCGAAGAGAAGAATAAATAACGTAATCTTGAATGAATTTTTGTTATTTTACTTTAAGGGCGTTTAAGGACGTTTTTAAGGGCATACAAGTATATGAAATTCATGAATACCACTCTATATATTAAATTTACTACACAGTGCTCATTTTGTATTATTTTTTCATTTCTTTGAGTAATAATAATGTAAGAATGACATGTGTGAACTTCAGAATAGTTTAAGTTAATTTCCGTAATCTTAACTTTCTTTTTCATTGTATTTTAATGGCTGAATGATTAATAATTCTTCTACTTGGTTTTCATGGTGTTAAATTCATGAAAGGCCTATCAGTGAGGCTTGAAATACAAGTCGTTGTCATTGCAACATGGTTATTGCACAAGACCCACCTGTATCACATACCTGCGGTAGGCGGAAAAACCGGCATTGATCATATTTTGAAAAATTTGCAGGGAGATCACAAAAATATTATAAATCAATCTTAGATTACAGATTACTTAAACCTATTTATTATACACAATAAATACTGAGAATAATTTCTTATTATACTTAACAATTAAATAGTTAGTCGTGTTTATAAGTGGATAAATACAGATTCCGTAATTAAAAATAATAATTAAAGGTAAACCCCAAAATTCAATTTTGAGATTAAGACATGAATCCAATACCCTTAGTTTAAGAAACAATTAAAAGTAAAGCATTTCTCACCTGTTGGTTATCTAATATAAACAAGATTTCTTTACGTCCTTATCTGTTGCGATTAATAATGATAAGAAAATGTCGAATAACTGAGGCTAATATTGTTCGACAAAAATAAGAAGAATATGTTTCACAAACTAATTATTGTTGCAGGACCAATGTAGTTATGAACTACACGGACACAGAAGCAAAAGTCCGAGAAGCTACGAACGACGACGCGTGGGGTCCAACAGGTAAAGTTCTACAGCTAAATTAAAAATAACTAATTTTATAAAATAAATTCTTAAAAAGTGTATTTCATTCAAGAAAACATTAACATATTTTTTAGGGGCTATGATGCAAGAACTAGCTCAGGCCACATTTACATATGAGCAATTTCCTGAGGTAATGTCCATGCTTTGGAAAAGAATGCTGCAGGAAAATAAACGTAATTGGCGCCGAACATACAAGGTAACGTCCTGTAATCATAATCAAACCAGTTTATACGCTTTTTTACTTTTTACAGAGAAATTCAAGATGATGATTATTTCTTTTTTCAGGCATTGCTTCTCTTGAATTATTTGGTTCGCAATGGTTCTGAACGTGTTGTTACATCTTCACGCGAGCATATTTATGATCTAAAATCTCTCGAAAATTATACGTATATTGACGAATTTGGCAAAGATCAGGGTATAAATATCAGGCATAAAGTCAAGGAGTTGATCGACTTTATTCAGGATGACGATAAGTTGCGAGATGAGAGGAAAAAAGCAAAAAAGAATAAAGATAAATACGTCGGTATGTCTAGCGAAGCGATGGGAATGAGATGGTCGGATACTCCGAAATGGAACAAACCGAATCAGGACAGTTACAACGATTGGGACAGAGAGGGAAGAGGGAAGGGTTTCGAAGATGGAAATAACAGGTTTAGATTATTTTTTTGTTATAAAAAAACTATTTTAAGGGTACATTTTTTACTCTATTTTGTAATACTAATTTTATAACAGTGACGATGGCGAAAGAGAAGATTCGGACAACGACACTCGCTCGAGTCCAAAAAGAAGTGGGAAAGAGTATAGAGATACTATGGAAACTATTGATAGGATTGGAAAAATTCAACCCTCTTTTCCTCCGTCAAGTGGATCACCAGCGAGAGGATCGAGACCTCTGAAAAAAGTCGACTTAGGAGCAGCAGTAAACTTCGGAAAAGAACATTCAAATGTGAATAATATATTTGGTCCTTTTTATTTGTTTTCGTTTTCGAAAAATCACGAAACTAAAATATTTTTAATTTTAGATAAGTTCCCCTCCGCATGGAAATTTGATGACATCGCCCGTAAAGCAGCAGAAAAGCACAAATAATATTTTAAACGAATTATTTGAATCGAATAACGAGAATACAACGTCGAACATTGATAACGATGATGATGACTTTAACCCTCGAGCCAACTCGTATTCGTCGCTGCCAACACAAAAAGTCAATGCTCCGGATTTTGGCGATTTCACAAGTGCTTTTGGAAGTTCGACAAACAAGTCGAAAGATGGCGATGAATTTGCTGATTTCACGTCTGCTTTCAATTCCGGATTAACGGTAACAAGTCCGATTTCCCCACCTCAACCACAGCAACCAAACATTGTACCGGGTATTACCAACCTCGGTCAACCAATCGCGGATAATTTAAGCGGTACAATACTTTCTGGTTCTCAGTCAAACATTCCTCCATTTGGAAACTTAGACAGTGGAAATCTCCCAGCGCAAAATACGGCGTTGATCGGAAATAATATCTTTAATTCTCTGCAACCACAAGGTATCCAGTCGTTGAACAGTAGCAATAATAATACAGGTAAACTACTGTTATTGTGAAACTATTTATATTTTTTAATGGAAATGATTATACTGATTATTATTAATTGATTTACTTTTTTAACAGCTTCCAATACGGATCTTCTAACAGATCTTGGTGGGTTCAATGCTCCAGCCATGTTATCTCCAATGGGACAAGCTAACAATGTCAATAATGCAAATATTTTTAATTCCATGAGTTCTGCGCCTTCTTTAATCACCGACTCCATAGGTAAGCATAATTCTATCATAAAAAATAAATTTTTCTAGAAAAAAAAAAAAGCTTTCAACTTTCATTTACGAAAAATGCCTGAGTATGAAAAGGCTTTGAGAATCTTTTTAAAACTAACATAAAAACATTTTCGCGTTTCGTGATATCGAAGAAAAGCATGCGTATTTGTTATGAAAAAAGTTATTTGTTCGTTTTTCTCAACGTTGAAACATAATGCCGCCAAGTTAGAATTTCCTTACAGCCTCAAGACCGGATGAAACATTGAACACAGAAGAGTACTCAAAACACTCTGCTGATTTACTTTTGGAGTTTCTGCAATCTGCTGGGACTATTAAGACACAAAGGGATCTTTTTACGTTGAAAACATTACTTCAAAAATATATAAATTTTTTCCCCGGAAGTCTCACACCTCAAAAATACCTTGATTTAGACCAGGATTCAGAAGTAGACACTCTTCTCTACGGAAAAATACTAGATAAAGTCATCGAAACTTTCGACCACAACTGGCCTCTATCGAACCGCTCCTTAGATTCCTGGGTAAAGAAACTATTCGTCGTCGAAGGATGTACAACTCAGATGTTTAACGAATCAATTTTGAGTTTGACCAGCGCCTTAAAAGAAGCAGAAACAGAATCAAAGATTTTGTGCATTTCTTTTATTCTAGATGAATTGCTAAAAAGTGATGCCTTATTTTCAGCGATCATAAATTCGTGTAAAAGTTGCAGACATATAGAAGTAAAAGCCAGCCAGATGGAAAGGGAAAATAAAGAAAAAGCTTGGGAAGATATTGTACAGATACTAGTTTCTCTACCCAATAGAGTAGCCAATAAAGCAAAGAAGAAAACGCCAGATTCCTTTTTACCAAAAATGTACGCGAAGATTCTAATTTTTCATCTAACTCGATCAATATCATTTCTAAATGATGGCTTGCAGTTTGGAGTAATGCCTAACGTGAAGATACTTTCTTTACTTCTAAGTAAAATGTTTTTGTTGATGGATTCAAGTCACCTTGTTCCGTTGATTGACATTTTTTCAGAATGGTGTTTAGAAAATAAGAATGATATAAAATCTTTTACACAAATGATACTAGCTGAAATGGATAGGCGAAGTGTCGAAACCATAGCCGTTTTAATTTTGAAGCACTGCAGTTCAAATTTCGGCGTACACGACATATTAGGAAATTTAGCAACTAATCAAACCTGGAAATATATCCTAACTACAAAAGTACCTCTAATGTCATGGCATAATGATGATAATTTAATGCAAAATCTGATTTCGTATATTAGCTCCTTTCATAGCGAGCGTATCTTGATTGAACTGCTGCTGAAACTACTCGACATCTGGGGTGACAATAGTGTTCTGAGCCGCACTTCCTTTGAACAGCATCTTTACTTAACTAAACTAATCATTTTGTCAATGAGATCTTTAAAAGATCGTTTGACTGCTTCCGAGAAAGCCACAATTAAAAAATTAGTTTCTACTGGAATTCCTGCGCACCTGTATTCCAGAGATATGTTGAACGTTGGGATCGGTATGATTACTGGTGAGATTATTACCGATATTGTAAACGATGATGGATCTCCAAAACTTCAATTCGAGTATGACACTCTACCGGAAAATGTTAAACTTTTGGTCCAAGATATCAGACAACTGGACATTTGCCAAAACAAATCTAAAACTGGGGACAAATGTGATTTATTGCATGGAAATATAGAGTTTGCTTCTACGAGTGCAAGAAAAATTTATGATCTGGGTGTTGAGTGCAAGATTATTGACAAGATTATTGACTCTTCCGAAAAACCTGAAGTTCATCCATCTAATAAATCTACACTTACATCCAATATACAGTTGGATGCAAAGGAAGTGAATGATCTAAAAGCGGAAGATATTGAAGAGGAACTGGACAGCGATGACGACTTAGTTCCGTATGATATGTCTAACGACATAAAACTGTCGGTAGTGTCGAGACCCGCCTATCTGCGTGACTTGCGAGACAACCTGGTGAACACTGAATCAAATCAAAACCCAGAAATATTCTTAGAGAGTTTGAGAGTTGCAGAGGAACTTATTTTGTCGCAACTTCCAGGAGATGATGCTTCTTTCGGTGTGGAGCTTTTGGAAATTTTCGTGTCCCTTCAGGAAATTTGTCACACTGATGACTTCGAACTTTTAACATTCAGAGCTTGTGTGGCAATTGTAACTATTTTTCCGAAAGAATGTGCTGAGTACTTGTGTCGCGAATTCTACAGCAAACCATCTGACCACGCTCTAAGCAGGCGCGTCTTTTTCTTGGATATTTTATCAGAATCTGCGAGGAGACTTTCAAGATTCGAACTTCCTCCCGAATCAATGGAAGTCGAAATTCCGAAAAAACGAAAAAGTTCCTCGAAACCTGTGTCACTGTATATAAACACGGAAGAAAGAAAAAAATATGAAACACTATATGATGATGATTTTGAAGCACTAATAAGTACTAAGAGTGTTGATTGGGAGGCAATAGTTCAAAAGAGAATTCTCTCAAAAACTAAACGTTTCGCACACGAGACGAAGATGCCGAAGACAACGATGAATAAATTTGCGAATGTCTCGACGTATTTCTTTTACCCTTTGCTCTATGGATTTGGTCGACAAGGAAGCTACGTCTATAGTGCCCCAAAAGAATTTGCGGATGAAGATAGCTTTTTATTAGTTAGTTTCCTGAAAACATTGGCAACGATTATGGTTGCAGCTCAAAATTGCCCTTCTAGTACGAAAATGGGAAAAGAAGTTCTTGAGTTAGTTTGGATATTGAGGTACCACAAGGAAGCGAAAGTTAGATTAGGCGCAATAGAAAATATAGCTGCGGTAGTCAGTACAGTTTCGGAAGAACAATTACTTAATGAGTTATTTGAACCTTTATTGGAAATTCGATTGTGGCTTGCAGATGTGACACAGAAAGTAGTGGGAGGAGAGCCTGATCATAATTGTAAGATGTTAGGAATACAAGTACTTTATCTGATCGAATCTCTCTTAAAGTGAGCAACGTTACTTTGATACTTGTATCGTTTTAAACTTATTTATATTTTCAGCAGAATAGTTACAAAAACTAGGATGAAAATCGCCTTTGTAAACGTAATTACATTCTCAAGTTATCTGATAATTTGTGAAGCGATATTTAGAATTATTGGAATGTATCCTATCATAAAAAAGAGGTTGCGATTGGTTGAATATATATTCGCCGCCTCTACTTTAGAATCGAGATAGAGCTGCCAACTGCGGATTGAACGATTTTCAAGAGATTTCACAATATTTTAAGTTATTTTAATGATTTTTATATATTTCAAGATATTTTAAGTCATTTAAAGAGATTCTAAAAGATTTTACAAGATTTAAAAGATATCGAGACTTCCTAAAGGATTTCAATAGATTTCATGTGATTTTAAGAAATTTCAAAATAATTCAATTCATATCCTTAAAATTAAACATTCATTTCGAGTCTTCCAGTTTATAGAAGCAGTTTTTATGACAGAATTGTTTTTGAGACTAAAATCAAATTAATGGAGATTAAGATATACTAATATAAGATTTTTAAAAATTATCATAAGCATAAATTATTGGTAAAGGCGCACGCATGACATTCCAGTGAAAATAAACTCGTATTTATGTATTCTAAGCTTCATTCATTTTTCTAACCATCTATAAATACAATTTATTCATCATTCTGAAATGGAGCTTGTAGAATAAGTAAATTTTTAGTCATACAATATCCTACTTAGGTTCTATTGGATTATCTCCGGCAACAAATGTTCTAACACCGATATCGAGCAAAGCCAAAACTCAACCAGTGAGTTTGCCAGCTACACAAATCGGTTCAACATGGGCTGGTGCAGGATTAAATATAGACCTTGACAATATAATGGGAGGAAAATCAAACAAAGGAGGTCCAGCGCCGACGATGAATCAATTGGCTACCAACAGCCCACAACACCATGTTAAACCCATGGGTAAGATTAAAATTCATTTTCTTTATCTCAAAACTTGAAATCTATTCAAAATAAGGTGTTTAATTTTGCTCTAAATTTGTATAGCAACTCCGACGATTGGTTATACCTCTCCTACAACTCAACATCCTCAATCACCCAACGCAGCATTCTTTCCTGCATTTCAATGAGCCACGGTTGATATGAAAATCGTTAGCTCGATAATCATCTGGTAGATATTATAATTGAGGGTCTTAAAACCAAAGGCTAACTAGCTTTTTTCTTCGCTGATCGAGTCCACTAATCGAAACATGTTTATGATATATCATAGAATAGGTTTGCCATTTGAAAAATTTTCCTGAATAATTTTGATCTAGTAAATTAATTTCCAGAATGCATTCATTTTACCAGTAAAAAGCAGAACAAGTATTGTTCTGATGCATTTATATAAAAAAAGCAAATGCATTTACATACTTTGTTTTTTGAAATAAGGTAGTCTTTGGTTTTTACACCTTAATATGAAGACTAGATTTATAGAAAATGCTTGCTATAGTCGATCCATCCTTTTAATTTTTGTATGAAAAGCCAATTTTGTTCATATGACCTGAAATTTGGTATCATTTTATATTTTCGATTAAATGTACTGTAAAATAAACTTAAATAACTTTTTTGTGTGTAACAATCTTAATTTTTCTACTTTTTTAATTTTTTATACTTTTTTCTCTTTTTTTTTATCTAAATTTTAATTTTTTAATCTATATTGAAATTCAGTGAAGGCTATAGCAAGTCATCAGTAGTTAGGTTCAAAATTTATACTAATATCGAATTATCTGTTTGCAAAGCAAACGCGCATCACGTTGTTACATTTTCATCTTTATGAACGCTAAGGCAGCTATGTAAATCGACCTTGAGAAAAATCGATTATATCTACGTGTAATTTGAGATATCGTGTTGTTATGAAATAATAAAAATAATGTACAGTGAATTATTAAGAGAACCAACCGGCAGAGTGTCTCCAATTTTATATATAATGTAAAAATGACTTTTTGAATGATGATAATATTGTAAAGAAAATATATTGGATGTATTGTATTTGTACGAAATATTTTACTGTACTCTTAAGCACACAGAACGGTGTAGGTTTATCTCGAAACTCGAGAGTCGTTATAATCAAGAAATAAACTTTGACAAAAATAAAAGTTTGTCTTTAATTGTACAAACTTTCCAACCGTATGTTTTTTTAAAATGGAAAATGAGTTTGTGAACTGAATTAAAAAAACTGTCAGACAATTGTTAGACGAAATGTAGATTTTTATTGGATACGAAAGAAAAGATGTGCTTCCCCGACACATATTTCCCTTGCATTGAAAATGCATAATCCTATTTGTATAGAAAATTACGTAATACTTGTGTAATATTTTAGTGTTTCGTGAGAATGGAGATTTTAGGGTATCTAAAAAAACGTTATTAAATTACATGAAAAGTAGAACAATAGATCATAGTTGCGAGCGAAGTTTTTAAAGATAGCGGATTTCAGCTGTTTGAATGAAAGCAACTCACACTGTCGTGATTTATAATAAGTTGTCAAATGACTTAGAATCTGTGTGCCCGCATAAGTATAGACACAATTAGACCTTGGTTTTTTTTCGTTTTTATCTTCAAATTCAATGTTAAACAGATTTCAATCTTCGAGAATACAATTTCTGATAACCAGACACTAACAGCTAGATTGCCAAGTGGATAAGTTTTACTTGTAAGTTAGTCTTATAATGCGTATTACTTCTCTATTCTCAAATATATTTGCACAATGTACTTTGCGATTAATAGAAACCATGTAAAATATGCTGTCATTTAATGCAGCGTTACAATGAAAATTATCCAACTTAGTATTAGATTTCAAAATTAAATTTTCCATTTTACTTAACAGTTATAGTAACTAAATATCTTTTCATTCTGTAGATGTATTTTGTTTTAAAATAGAAATATGCCTATAGAGCGAAAAAAATTTTTACTTTTAATACTTTCTGTGTAATACGAGAAATTAAAATTATTAAAATTATAGATTTTTTCACTCTATACCCATAATTCTATTTTAAAAATGAGTAGCTGTACAGAGCAAAAAATATTTAATTATAACATTTATCAAGTAAAATGAAGAAATCGAATTTTGAAGTCAGAACTTTGATCCAACAACCTTAAGCTCAAATTTGTAAAAAAATCTTGAAACTTTTTCGAGAAAACAAAGAGGAATAAAAAAAAATGTTACGTTTTCAATGATTTATTATAAATTTGAGCCTAATTAAGATGTATCGCTAATAGAACTTTAATTTTTGGAATTCAAAGATTAGGATATAAGAAATTCCAATAAGTAACATCCCGATTTTGCATTGCAATGTTTTCAGACTTTGTGGATATACTCCACGCAATTGTTTGCGTTTGTTAATACTATATAGATGTTATATGTACGTGAGAAAGTCATCTACCAAAAGATATTACAGAATAAGCAGCAACGCGGGAACTCTAGCAATATTTCACTTGAGAGTATATATCTCAATCCAAATGTTAGAACTATCTAAAAGTGTATAATATTAATATTAAAATCGAAACGACACCTTGGCCTTGATATATATTAATGTAATAACACATGCTCAATATCACAAAGGCATCACTTTATACAAAGTTAGACAATTCGTTACAGTCTTACTTTGTCTTACAATTGTATAACTTTTTGAGACTGAATGTGAAAAAATTACTTCGATACCTTACATTCGAACCTGCATTTAAAACAGGGTAAGGTGTTCAAAGGATACATTTTTATCTTATCAGTCTTTTAAAAATGTATTCTCCGCAACGCAGAAGCAGGATTTTATCTCGAAAATTTCAAGTATAGGTACATTAATGCGACTGTGGATACCTAAATCTTGAAAATGTTCACAAAGATTCGTTTTTAAGTGGAATCTATTTGTCTTGTTCGGCGAAATACAATAAAATTAAGAAATATTTTGTAAACTATTGAAAGATTTGCTAGTATTAAATTCAAATCTCGTTTACTTGTTTCTTTTATCAGCACTAGTTATTGCGATTGACCCTGATATGGCGATCATTCCGAATTAAAAATCATGCGTCAGTATTTCTACTATATTTTATGATTTCATTTACTTCGAAAACTGTGAAATGAAATCTGACACCTTTAAAGGTGACGAAACTAAGTTTAAATCTCTTAATTCGATTTCCTAATTTTATTCAACAAATTTTATAATTAGATATTTTTCGTTCTGTAGACAAACTTCTAGTTTAAAAAAGAAAAGCGTTATGGAGTGAAAAAATATTTAATTATAATATTTCTTCGAGTAAACGAGGAAATCAATTTTTGAAGTTAAAACTTCGATCCAACACCTTTGAGAAATGCATTCGGTATTTACGTTTGTTTTCCGAATAGTAAATGTTACTACGGTGCACAGATTGGATCAAAATTAATTATAAACTGCGAGATGAAGACTTTGATATAATGAAACAAATTTCTGTCACACGAGATGAGATTACCAATTCATGTGCGAGCAGAGTTTTCTTTGAACTATTTTGATCTTTCAAACAAAAACTTTCCAATGTGCGCAAACGATTAGACAAACTGTATTCGAAAACACATAGAATAATAGTAACGAATACATTAATAATTAATTGTACACATTCATAGTCGTTAATTGTGAAAATTAATACAGCTTATTAATTTTTACGTAGTGTAAGCGATGAATTTTATTATTAGTTTACTTATTTAAAACTATGTTGCAGTCTATTATCTTTATTAAATGATCATTGGTGCTGGTTACAATATAATTATTGGCTTTTAAATCCTTTCTTATTCTTGATTTTCTTTTTTTATAAATATTTTTGCAAAATTTTGAAGGCACGACTTAAAATAATGTCCACGTGGATTCATAGGAACTAATTAAAACCAAAATATTTTTGTAATAATTTTTTAATCTTTTTTTAATGATACATTCTGTAGATATATATTCGAATGTACTGATTGTGAGATATAATACAAAATATTCAAATAGTTTTTCATTGGAAAAAATAGTTTAAGCAAAGTGTTTTTTTTTTTCGTATAGTATAAAATGATATCCTCGAATAATAAATGTTGTCAGATGTGGTATCTAAGAGTAACTGAATGGACACAAACATTGGAGATTAATTTTACAATGCGCAGGTGCAGAGACTATTTACAATATGTAGGAGTTATATAAAATATTAATCAAACACTTTTTGCTTAATCTAAATAACTGCAGTTTCCACCTTAATTTACGCGCTAAACAAATTATTTCGCAAACTGTTAAATTTTGTCATCCTGTTTTCAAAAATAATATACCCCCATCATCTTATGATATACATAAGAAAACAATAAAAACCTTGTGGAATTAAAATGTAGTATTGTGTAATGATAAACCATTGCCATCGGCTTCGCCAATACTTTTAGATTTCTTCTTCTTTTTCTTTTTCTTCGGAGCTTCTTCTACTGCTTCTTCTTCGTTTACTGCCTCTTCCGAAACACCATTTGAATTTCCATTCTGCATTTTCTCATCCCTCTTTCTCTTCTTGTCCTTCTTCTTTTTCTTTTTCGGCGACTCATCTTCAGCAACAGCCACTATTTTCGATGCTTCCTCAATTGCTTCTTGCATTACATCTATGTTTTTCTTCGGAACATCGCCAGTTTCATAAAACTTCAATCTGTCCTCTACTTGCTGGCGTAGTTTCTCACCAAAAACGCTAGACGGCGTGTCCGTAAAGCAATCAATTCTGGATGCGATAGAACATTTATTAGCGAGGTACCTAGAAATTCTGCCCTTATTTTTCGTGCCGGCGCGACCTATAAAAGTGGAGTGGAATAACAATCCATATTTAGGAGTATTTCCTTTCGTTTTCAAAGCCCGGAAGAGCGCTTTCTCTGCTCCCAAAATTTGAACCGTGGATGCGGGGTATTTAGCCAAATTAGTCAAAGATCCAGCATGAGCGATTAATCTCGCACCTACTTGATCACCAATCAATGAAGCCAAATTAGGAGCTACACCAGACATTTTAGATCGCAGATATTCAGCCAGTTCTTTTCTATAATCAGCAAGTGCGATAACTCGTCCGGCGAACATGTCTATATTCAATAAATCAATGGGACTGATATCCATTCCCATTGACGATTTTGAAGCGTCGATGATTGCTTGGGCTTTTGCGCTATCCATTACAATCTCTTCTAGGGCTTCCAGTTTCTCCTCATTTAACTCCTTTCTATTCTTAATCAGTTGTGCTACTTTGGCGAACATGTAATTCTCTGGCACGATTTTTACAAGCTCTGGGAAATGATAACTGTACCATTCTCTGAAAACGAAAATAAAAAATTAGGTGTCTTCTCAAAAGCATTTACGCATATAAACATGTTTCTAATATTTATTAATTCAACCCTTACCTTATACGCATGCTGAATGTATTTACATCTTTATCCAACTGATCAAGCAAAGCAATACTCTGGATAATCATGTTGTCTACTCGGTTTACATTAAACTTTACTTTGGCTCTTGAATAACTGTGACCAAGACCAAGTTGAGCAATTCCAGAGCTTTTTGCAGTGAATCCCTTTACAAGTTTCGGGAAATGAAATCTTATCCCTCTAATGATCTCAGGTATTGCTCCTGTATAATCACATTTTATATTAAGAGCTTCGGTAATACTCGCTCCAAGTTTCGCATCACCAACTCCAAGGATTATTTTTTCCTTTTTTCCAGGTTTCGGAATACACGAGTCTAAAAAGAGCTTCAGATCTTCTGGAACTATGCCTTCTGATATACTGTTTATATTCTCTAATGCAGTCAATGCTGTTTTAAAGGGTGAGAACCCAACCAGTTGTACCACTTGGGCAAATCGGGATAAATCAGTTACTGATGCCTCAACTTGGGGAAGAAGCATTCCCACTTCCTCAAATTGTTTGACGAAAAAGACTGCGTAGCCTGCGGCATGCTCAAATAACACGTAGAGCTTCGACTGGAATAAGAAAGAGACATTTTTTTTTAAATTCTACTGAATTATTTGAAGTTATAATTTATTTAAATACAATATGGACTATTGGATATTATAAATCATAATCAAATTAATTTGCATTAATCAATTTGAGTTATCAATTTTTGAACCTGATTGCAGACAAAAATCTGTAAAACTACGTTCGAATCGTTCAAATGGATGGAAGCTTTCACATAACCTAAGAATTGTCTAAAGATTGTTCGTGATTATATTTTATATATTTGTTTCAGATTTGCTTCTGACAACACATTTGAATAAATTTTTAAATATTTTTTATATTTATTCTGGTTTTAACATATCTTATTATTATTGGAAATATTTTAAGGTTATGGATAAAATGCTTAAAAATAAACTGATAACAAACACTTGATAAAAAAAACAGGATTAGGCAAGCATTTTGCAAAACGATAATTGAATTTTTAAATATTTATGAATAAATATTTTAAATATCCGAAAAAATGCAAATAAAAAAGAAATTTATAGGTTATACACGTTATACAAAAACGTGCGCGTCTGTTTATATCTGTCATCACATAGAATAAGGAGCAAAAACAATTATATTATTTAAAAACTGAGCTAAGTGAGTTCGTAAGAAATTAAATAATAACGTACCATTTTTTAGCTGGCTCTTAACACCAAAATTACGTATTTATTTAAACAATTCCGTGATGCTTAATTCATTTTCTCAATCGCACGCAAAAGCCGCACTCAAGAGTCTCAAGACACTTACATGTGCACCGGAAATGATGTGATGAGAACTCCATAAACTCAAGTTCATATTTGACTTCCGTAGTAGTTTCCATGGGCATTTGCAATTTGTATGACTGCTGACCGCACGTATTTGATTCATAGAGATATTATAGATAGAGTAGGCATGCCATTGGCGCGCGTGCAAGTGGGAATGTGGTCTCGTTAGAAAGAGAAAGGATGAAGTAGGTATTGCTGTCTTTGTCTACTGGAGCATGCGCATTGACATCATTCTTCTTCGCGCGCAAAACAAACCGCTTGTCTGTAATATTTTTTTTTAAACATTATTTCTAACTAAACAATGCTTTAGTATTTTTTCATAGGCCAATAAATAAATACACATAAATAAATACAAAACTTTAAAGTTTCCAAATGTAAGAATAAAACGTTTTATTACAAAAACGTTTTATTGCAAATTCTTGAGGTTTTAGTCACTGAGCATATTACTCCAATTGCTGTCAGTTATTTCTGTTGAAGAATTATATCATTTGGAAATCTATAATAAACAGAATATATTTTGATCTAAACATTATTAAGATTTTATTTTTTTAAGATAATTCATTTTAGAAATGATCATATTTAATCATTTAAAAGAACATTTTGTTAGCAATCATTCTTTTTTTATATTACTTATATCACACTTACTTATGAAAGCTGCGACTCTTGTCTCCAGATATTGCTTCTTTTTTACACACAACACAATAGATCGTCATATTAAATGTAGATTCTTAAAACATTTTAAAATATTTTTCACAAGTTAATAATATTGACATTGAGGTACAGGTTAGATTCTCGCAGCTGTTGTATACAACAGTCATGCATGCGCATGCTCCAGTAGACAAAGACAGCAATACCTACTTCATCCTTTCTCTTTCTATCCAGACCACGTTCCCACTTATAGGCATGCCTCCTCTAACTATAATATCTCTATGATTTGATTGATTCTGAATCAAATACATCTAATCAAACGGAATTTCTATTTGACGTGTCAGCAGTCATACAAAATCATACAGAATCAAATACAGAAATATTTTTTATTTTTCATTTCGAGGGGAGAGCAATCCCCCTTGATGCCCCCCCTGGCTACTTTTTCGACGGCCCTGAGAGTGCTCACTGACTTTCCGTTGGAGAAATTCTGCCACTGGCTGAAATTTGAATCGCGCGCCAAATTTTGACCAATGGCAGTACACGTTGGCTTTGCGCTAGAGAAATACTGCCATTGGTTAACATTTTGCGCGCGAGATTCAAAATCGAATTGATTTAATTCGATTTTGAATCGCGCGCGCCCAATGGCAGAATTTCTTTAGCACGTTCTTCACTTGACGCACGTGCAAACGATAACAATATAAAATCGTTAATGTTGATTACATATTACTAATATTTCGTGATAACTCCGTGTTTGTAAGCAAAAAATAAAAGACTTAAGTTTCGTACAATTTATATAATAATAATTAGATGAAACGGAAAATATTATATGAAAAATTAAGCTGTAATTTGTTATAAATAGCAGCTAGAAACAAATATACATAACCTATATTTCTCATGTTGATTAAAGTGATTAAATTGAATTCAATCTATTAATTATAGATTTTTATATAGTGTAAAAATATTTGTTTTTAGACTGTACAAAAATGACAAATGTGCAAAGTTGTAAAATTTGTGGAGGTACCAATTTTGAGATTGTCGATGGGAAATTTTTTTGCAAACAATGCTTCACTCAAAACAATGTAAGTACAAATTTTATTATGTTTTGTTAGTACTTAATTGTGTTAATAATTAAATTATTGTTTTATATCCTAGAATGTACAAGAGAATAAGCTGGAAAATAGGTTCGATCCAACAACTCGAAATAAATATGTTAAACAAATGTGGGAACAGAAGACTGAAAAACCAGGTATTTTATTTAGAAGTAATTTTATTATTGTTAATGTAAAATTGATTTACTTCTGAGTTAATTTTGAAGCACTCGTAAAAGCAAACTAGGTCAATAAAAAAAATGTTTAATGTCCTAATCTTTAAACTTCTTTAAGCCTGTTGGAGCATTTTTCAAAACATAAAAATTGCTGTTGAATTAGTCTAATCTAGTGTAATCTGTCAGCTCATTTCAATATATATAGATTTTTGACTCTAAAAATGGACTGATTGAATTTCCGTTTAGCCAGGGTGGACTTTTAGAGTGCTCGAAGGGGGGGGGGGTGCCCCTTATTTGTTTGGAAAAATTAATAATTTAGCTAAAATACCAAGAGCGACTCATACAGAGAGACACAATACAGCAACGCACCGCACTTGCGTTGATGACTGTATATACACTTTTACAATTAATTACAGGGTCTAAAATCTTTCAAATTTCGGACTACACACTTTTTCCTCCACCCTTTCTTCCCCGACAAGAAATTTCGAGAATCATTATTTTTTCAACTATAAATATAAGTAAACAGTAATTTAAATAATTTTGAGATTCAATAAATAGTTGAAATCAATATTTATATATATTGTTTACTGCACACTTTTTTATTTCGGACTACACACTTTGAAATTCGGACTACACAAAGTGTGCGTACTACACATACATTTTAGGCCCTGATTAATTACTTTCACTTGGTAACCCGGGATCACTTATGTGTAAAAATACTTGAGAAAATACTGCAAAATTCAGAAGAATTTGCAAAAGCGTACAAATGTCCTATAGGCAGTCCTATGAAACCCGAGAAAAAGTGTAAAATTAGGTAACCATAATGATATATTTATGTAATAAAACCTCTTTCGAGTCTACGACCAATCTTGTAACAATAAACCGAATTACAATTCACTGAAAATGTCTTTACTCCTTTGAGGGTTTTTCAAATACCATGAAATTTTTTTTCCCTTGTACTGTAATATACATAACAATTTTTTTTTACTAAAATGAATCAAAGTCATGTATTAGAGAGTTAAAAATCGTATTTATTATTTTAGACGTTACATTATTATTGCAGGTACTGTGAACTGGTTTTAATTATAAGTGCTTGATCTCAACCTTTACATACATTCATAAAAAAGAAGAGTATCAATACAGACGCATAGAGTAAACAATAATAATAGAATGAAAACACTTACTATAGAAACCATATAGAAACATATATAACAGTAAATCATGCTCTTTAATAATTATCTCAGTGAAGTTAACATTGTGAAATAGGACATCGAAGCTCGAAGAACCTGCCAAGTATTAAAATCAAAATGATTAACGTTAACTTTAACTGAGGAAATGTGAATTAAAACATTCACTCTTTACCGCAGAATAGCTTTCCAAGTTCAAAACATAAATTTTTCCTGCTGTAAGTTTGCACGGCTCTGCACTTCTCATCATTATCATTATCAACAATCGTCTACATCTTATAGACATTTCATACCACTTCGAGGAGTAACTAATAAAAAATAAAGAAGATTAGTAAAAACATTAATAATTTATTATACTCCTATGTAGCTTTGAATATCATTCTAATTTCTACTAACGCGTTATTTCTTAGGAGAGTACTGTAATCCATTAACCGTTGAGAGGGTAAACTTATAAAAAAAAGGCTGTACATGTGACCCGCGAGGAAAAGTAAGAATCGAACAGCTTCATGTGGTTTGTCCAAGTTTAGTAATATCTAAAAGTGCAATAGAAATTATTTTGAAGAAATATTATTGCTTATAAATTAGGTCAAAGTGGAGTACCTCTAATCCTATGAGACTTATGATGATCACAATAACCGCAATTTGTATTAAGTAAGATAATGCATAAGCACTTTCCAAATCATACACAAACCTTTTATAAAAAAAATTAATTCTTTATTATTTTAAATATATATTATTTATTAGCATCTCAATACTGACTCTATTGCACTCTTATGTCTCTTGACACATAAACATATTTCTTCATAAATTTTTCTCTCTTGTGCATCGTAAATATCATCAGAAATAATGTTCTCCATTTTGTGTCTATGAAAAAATATATAAAGTTTATGAAGTATGTTCATGAAGGAAGTAAAAATGTCCCAAACATCTGTGAAATTTTTCATTTACCCTATAGCAGCAAAAATAGAACAGACATGATGAGCCAAAACCATAAAAAGTGTATCTGCAGCCAATGAAGTAGCTATTTTTGCATAAGCTACGATGTAATCATGAAGCATGATCCATAAAAAATATTTTTCATCGTCGTCTAATCCGTAGTCGACTTCATAAATGAATTTCTTCGCCCGAGTCTCATTGCGTGGTACAATTGTATCCAGAACATACGGTACCATCGGTGGTAACATAAACGTAAATGTTATCGTTACAACATAAACTTTAAACATAATATTGTTTTAATTAATTAAGTCATGTTTCTGCAATATAGTACTACAGCATTAAATATATATTATATACATATAAATATTTAAATATACTCGTATATCTCTTCGAAATTTTCCCTGCCCGTTCAGCATGCAATTTTATGATCTCAAATTCCGGTTCGGAAGACAAAATCTCCCAATCATTTTTCATGATCATAAGTAGTTTCCTGATCTGATTCAAATTGGTTACTGAGAGAAGTTATTATTTTAAGAAAGTGCAGATATTTGTTTTAATTACCTTCTGCTCGTTGTAGATGAAATTTAAACCTTTTAAGGCGTAAGTCACAGTCGTTAAAAGTGGAAGGGTGCGTTCTAGCGTAGAATCCAAGTTATCTCCCCAAAGCTCATAATAACATATCGACTAATTACAAATAAAATAAGAATATAAAAATGCTTGAATTGTCAATTTTGATTTATTTAGTCGAAAATTCACATTCAACTCAACAGAGTTTTAAATATATTCACAGATTATACCTGCGGTATGATGAGACTGACATATGCTGTAAGGATGAGAATTCTAAATAACGACTTCACTGAGGTTGACTGAAAAGGCCACTGTCCTACAGCACACGATAGGGTTTTATTTAATCTATAGTAAGACTTATCAAAAAAATCCATTCTTCGAAGAACCGACTGGCTTTGCTAATAACAGATGACTATATTAAGACCCGACCCCAACTTCTCTCTATAATTATTCTCTCTATGTTACTTCCTATCTGTAGAATCTCGTGCAAGGAGTTATTAAAGTCTCCAGTAGACTATGATTAAACAATGCGATTCACTAGAAATTCAGATAATGAATTCATACGTAATTGGCGCGACATCCGAACATTCGATCGTAGCTTATGAAAAAATAATTCTATTCGCAGTATTACAGTGTATATAGAGAATATTTAATTACTGTTTCTTAACTTCAAGTTCGTCCTTGCAGACAGAGAGTAGCCGCGAAAGAGTAAAGACTACGATCGCCCTAGAGACTCTTGATTGTAATTTCCTATAAAGGTAAAAAGTGAAAATCCTGTCAAAAAATTGCCGCGGTACCCACGATTTTAGTCCACCACAAATCTTGGTATTTTAGCTAAATTATTAATTTTTTCAAACAAATAAGGGGCACCCCCCCCCCCTCGTGCACTCTAAAAGTCCACCCTGGCCAAACGGCAATTCAATCAGTCCATTTTTAGAGTCAAAAATCTATATATATTGAAATGAGCTGACAGATTAGATTCATTCCACAGATTTCGCCATTTTTTTGTGTTTATTTATATTTTTTTGTCTTTTGCTCCAACAGGCTTAAAGACATTTAAAAATTCACTTTTTATTAATTAATTTTGTTTTCTTTAGTTGAAATAAATGGGTGGACGTCTTGGGAATTGTACAACTTCATTCTTCACGGAATAACTAATGAAGCTATCGAACTCGGAGCTACACCAGAAATTAAATTAACAGTATTACAATTATGGGCAACTTACTTAGGAAAAATTGAAGTTGCATTTACTTCAACAAAGAAACGGAGCTTACCGAAATTAGCACGAAAGTTTCACAAAAGGTAAAATGTGCATCTACCTTATAAAATTAAAGTAAGCACAGGGAAAAAGTGGTTTTAATGACATCTGTTGAATATTTTAGGGATGCTGAAATTCTTTACGGGAGAATAAAACAGCGTAAAAAGAGAAAGAGAGGTAGTATAAGTGTTTCATCAATGAATTCTAGTTTTCAAAGCACTAGAAGTTTCTCGTCTAGGTCAACAAAGAAAACGGCAGTATGTATATCTCTGGAAAATTAAGATCTGTCGAAATAGGTACACGTGACAATATAAATGAGTAAATGCATAATTTTAATGTTTTCAGGAAAAAGTCTTCGAAGTACGTAAAGAAATTTTAGATGATTCGCTAAGCTCATTCTCGGCGAATCAAAGCTTAGTCAGTCTGCAGTCCAGTTTCAGTCAAAGTTCTACTAGATCAAAGTAAGACAAATAAATTGCAAGATAGACATTTTCATGAGTTTAATCAATCTTAAGTGATCACTCAAAGTGATTTGGTTCAAAATATTCATTTTTTTCCAGAATAAAGTTCAACAAGGCAGCTAGAAAAGAAACAAAGAAAATTAAAAAAATGTCGAAGAAAGTTTCACATTCCAAAAAAAGAAAGTATCGAGAAGAACACGTAACTTCACAGTATAAACTAGGACCGCAAGTACTTACACCTATGAAATTATGGGTGATACTCTACTTGGCTCTGAGGATACACGATCAAAATATACATCTATCAGATATGCTACGGTACGGAATCTAATAATAGGTAATTCATACTTTTAAATATATTTTCTATCATTTTAATTTATAATTTTGAAACAGATATGGCCGGGAAGGACACTTATCGTATTATAAACTGGATAACTTACTTCCCCCTGAAGTTTCTTTATCAAAAAAGGACATCAAAATTTTATCTCAAACCAACGAAATGACACATAAGGGATTTAGAAGAGTTGCGGCAGGCATTGCTAAATTTTTGGATGTTGAACTCGATCAACCTGATTTTCTACACCTTATTGAGCAATATTGTCAGGAATTACAACTTCCAAGTATGTAGAATTGCTGCTAATTTTTTAAATTTTATGAGCAAATTATTTAATTTTAATTATACTTTCTAGGAGGAATTTTACTGTATACGGAAAGGCTGATGGCATTAGCTCCTCCAAAGATGATTTTTAACGATAAAAGTTCCTGCACTCCAAACTATGAAGGCAGAGCGATAGCCTTTATTATAGTTGTAATGAAAATGCTGTTTGGTCTGGATGGAATCACCGAGTATGAAATAAGTAGAGTTGCTGAGAAAATAAACAGGTTTGTTTTAAATTATTTTAAATAATATTTTTTATTTTCATTCCTGGTCGTCTGATGTTTTAAGATTTTAAATCTTTGATTCCATTTGTAAATAATTCAATGAATTCGTAGCAAATTTCAGAGTACTGTTAATTTATTCAAAATTAAAATTATTGAGTCTTCACAAACAATGAATTACATTACTAGTATAGTAAATTAAATTGGATTAATAACGCGAAATTATAACAAGATGCACAATTCATCGATAATAGTGCATGGTGGCGTGGGAGAATCAGACGACTCTGTAATGATTGAAAAAATGGTAACTTGCCAAAAAGCTGCTTCTGCAGGTTATAAAATATTGATGAAAGGCGGAAAGGCAAGTGAAGCAGCTGAAGCTGCGTTAGCGTGGTTCGAAGATGACGAATATTTTAACTGCGGATATGGTTCCGTTTTAAATGAAATAGGTATAATTAAATCAGTTTGATTCTAAATTAAATAATGAATATTTTATATAAAATTATGATAAAAATTAGGAGAGGTACAAATGGATGCTTCTATGATGGATGGTAGTAAATTTGAGATCGGATCTGTGGCTGCCGTGTCAGATATCGAACATCCGATATCACTTGCAAAATATATAATGGAAAAGTATCCAAACACTATACTTGTAGGAGAGGGAGCAAGAAAATTAGCAAAACGTGCCGGTTTAAATTTGGTTTCAAAAGGCAGTATGATTGCACCAGCTTCTTCGTTGGCTTATAAAGTAGCAGATACTGGAGATTTCCAACCCGAAAATTATAATTTTGAAAGTTGCGGTGTTGCTGAAGCATTACAAAGTAATTTATCCCTGTAGATTTTTGGTCAAGCTCTCTACAGAGCGTAAAAATATCTAACTATAATATTTGTTTAATAAAATGAAGAATTAAAATTTTGTGATTAGAACTTTGATCCAACACCCTTAATAGTGAATATTTTTTGGATACGTACAGATAGTTCAGATACTGTTGGATGTGTGACATGGGATGGTTATAGTATAGTCTCTGCTGCATCATCAGGCGGTTTAAATAGGAAGTTAGTTGGTCGAGTTGGGGATTCGCCATTATTAGGATGCGGGGTATTTGCAAATGATCGTTTAGGATGCTGTTTGACAGGTCACGGGGAATCTGCAATAAAACTAGGATTGTCTCGGACGATAGCAAATAGCGTTTTAGAAGGACAAAGTTTGTCAGAGGCATTACAAAGCAATTTGGATGACATGTATAAACAAACAGGATATGATGGTGGAGGTATAGGATTACAAAAATGTGGATGCTGGAGTGCCTCTGTCACAGGTACAAGGATGCCATATGCTTTTATAAGGCACAATTTGATAACTTTTGGTGTGGACAAGGGAGAAAAAAGAACGAAGCAATATGTGGATGCTGAAAAAGAAGATATTTGCAGATGCAAATAAATTTAATTACTGGTTGTAGGGAGTTAGTGTCATAAAAGTTATATTTTTTTCAATTTCATACTTTTAATTTTAATTATTTTTAAAATTTTCAGGATAGCTAGCGAGAGAGAAGTTCTTCTTTCGAGATTGTTTAGTTTCCGTGAATGGCAACGTTTCATTGAATGCCGTCGAACTATTTTGTCCGATGTTCATTTTCCAACTAAACTTCGATATGATCCTGAAGCCCCTGGAAATACTCATATGTACCTCAGATTTTTGGGTATCATGCAGGCTAAAAAGGAAGGCGAACATTTTAGAGTCACTGATTACAGACACACACTTCCAGAGCTTCTAAGCAATGGATTTAAGGCGTGCTTTAACACATTAAATGAAAATGTTCTTCCAATAAACGAAATTACAATATTTACTCCATCGTTTACGCCACAACACTCGTACATCCAACAACTCTTGGAAGACCCTCTCAATGACTTGCCCGACATCCTGAGGATAAACTTCTTTGAAACGAAAGTTGGATACACGACGAAACCTAAATTGTAAGTAAAAGTATATTTTATTCCAAATCGAAATTAAAAGAATTTAAATCCAATGTATATATAAATGTAAAAATAATTTCTAAAAATGTTTAGACTTCAGGAGCTGGCTGCACAGTGTGATATTAAACTAACGGTGGTGGATACTAGCTTGCACTTTATCGAGAAAAAGGTATCAGAATTTGAGCAACCAAGAATTCCCAGCGTAAAGAGCTTGAATGAGACAGTGATAATCAAAGATTCCAGTGAAGATACAAATGCTTCTGTTAAAAGCGAAAATCTATTTGATTATCTTCACAGAAAGACTGAAAGTAAGATTACAGTAGATAATAATAATAAAAAATACTACGATAATGTTAAGATTGAGTCTAGCAGGAGTTCAGATCTTACTTTTACTGATGAATTCTCGTTCGATCAAGTTAGTGAAAATGGAAAATTGTTAGTTTCAGTCGACAGCGATTCCGAAAATGAAAATCTCACCGCTTCCGCGAGTAAAGTAAATTTAGCAACACGCGAAAAAGACTCTATTTTAAAAGATCAGTTTTGTAAAACATATAATATCAGTTTATCGAAACACGAACAAAAAGCTGCTTTGCGACCTGTCAATGTATTAAGTAAAAGGCGCCATGTCCAAAAGACTTTTGAACGCAATGCTCAGGGAAAGTTTGTACGCAATTCTAAATTAAAATCTCATAGTGAAAAACAGAAAGTTTTAGACACTAATGTCAGCTGTCAATTCAAAGAAGAAAGTGAGGTTTTAATTTCTCAGGATGAAAACTTTAATGAAAAGCCTGCCGATGGGTACGATTCTGATATTTCAATTTTGAAAGACTTTAATGAAAACAGAATATTTAGACCGTTCAAAGATTATTGGATGTACAATTGTATTTTCAGTCGCGTGAAACCAAAAAACTTTGAATTATTTGAGAAGGAATTACCTGTAAGTTTTCGCTGGTTGTTAAGAGAATGCGCTGATATAACGGAAATGTCAACGGAAGATTTATATGAAGAAATTTGTCTCATAGAAGCCTTTTACTCGCACATTTTCAAATCTCAGTCTGAGGAAAAAGGAACGAAGGATCCTATAACTAAGTCATATCGTAATACTATTTTAAACAAATGGTAGCAACTAAAAGGAGTTGTTATGGAAAATGTACAAAATATTTTATTTTTTCTCAATAAAATTTTTGTTGATTAATATTCGACTTCTTTATTTACAAAAAAAAAAAAACTGCAGAAAAACGTGTTCACGTTCTTTATGTCTGAGCACTATTATTTTTTATGCAATGAGTACTAAAATTAAATATTGTTTCGTTTTAAAGACAATCTTCTTTTTCAAAATAGAGTAGCGCTATAGAGCGAAAAAGTATCTAATCATAAGATTTAATAAGTAAAATGAAAGGATCGAATTCTGAGCTTAGAACTTGGGATTTAATACCCTTAAAGAAGGAAAAAATTGAAAATTAATTTGTTTCATTCGTGACTTAAACATTAAACTATTCTATAGAATAAGACATTTAAAACATTTCATGTGGTACACATTTTTATTTATTAAATATTTTCTTACGAATCCGATACGATACGTAAAACAAATCGGCATTAATTTTTTCAATATCTCAATATTTATTTTTCAAAACGCATTATGCGTCAATAAATTTTATTAGTCTTATTAGCAAAGAACAAAGCCGCAACAACGCCTAAATATGTAAAGTATCTAGGAGATCGGCCGTAGATAAAGAAACGATACTGATTATTCTCCTCGCTCGCCTCTATCTTTCTTTTCTTTTATTTATTTTATTACGACTTTACTTTTATAACGTATCCTTTATTTACAAAAGTGGATGATTTAACAATGAATAATTAATCAGTGTCCCATAATGATTCGAAACATTTATCACTGTAATATTAAGGATGTTGGATCTAAGCTATAACATCAAAATTCGATTTCTTTATTTTACTTTGATGTAACTGCAGTCTGCAGTCTCATTGGTACTTACTACAGAAATATTTTTTATTTTTCATTTCCAGGGAGGAACAATCCCCCTTGATGCCCCCCCTGGCTACTTTATCGACGGCCCTGAGAGTGCTCACTGACTTTCCGTTGGAGAAATTCTGCCATTGACTGAAATT